>QEOT01008271.1:9594-26818 GCA_003123785.1 Pterocarya stenoptera | reverse complement strand
ATTGCACCCTCTTTATTTGTTTATTATTTATTTATTTATATATATCTTTTTGTATGGAAAATAGTATTTATATGTATATATAAATATCTTTTTATAGATTAAATAATATCAAAACTCAACTCTCAAATTAATCGATTTTAAAAGAGAAACGCTTACGACCCGAGATACTTATAGTATGGTCTTATCGGAGATCAATAGAGAGGTGACACGTAAGCCTTTCTTAATTGTGATAGTGGGGACGCATATAGGGGATCTATGAGTTTCTCCTTCCCGATTGAGTCTCTCTCTCTCTCTCTCTCTCTCTCTCTCTCTCTCTCTCTCTCTCTCTCTCCTTCGAAATCGATCTCCTTTCTCTTCTTCAATAGCTCACAGAAATCAAACTCCCGAACGAATCGGTCGACTCTCCCTCTCTCTCCTTCGATTGCTCGTCTCTCCCTCTCTCTCTCTCTCTCTCCCCGTCGATCTCCCTCACAAAAACCCTCTCAACTGTTGAGCACCACAGGTACGGTGTGTGTTTTTGTAATTCCTAATTTTATTTTTTGTAATCCTTAAGTTTTTGTAATCTCTAATTTCTAATAGTGTGTTTTGTTGTAGGATTTTTGGCTTTGATTTCCCATTGTCCGCACAACAACGAACCAAGCATTTCACATGGTCAGCATTTTTTTTTTATTGCATTTCATTTTCCAAACAAATTGCTATATTGGGATTTTTTTTTAGGGACTGAATCTTATATTGATTACATTGTTTTATGTTGGAATGAAGGATTTTGGGTGGAGTTCGGATAGTGATGGTGTTGAGATACTAACAACTAGAAACTGTTCGGAATGTGTAAATGAAACTATTGAGGATGAAACTGTAAAAAATCAATGTGATGTGAATGTGAGAGATTGTGTGAATTTGGGAGACTTTGACGATGATAGAGTGAATGTGGGAGATAGAGATGGAGATGGAGTCAATTTCAATTCCACTTCTAGTAGTAGAGTTTTTGAACCGTTCATTAGGAAAGAATTTGATGGAGTTGAGGACGCCCAAGCATTTTACAAGGCATATGCAAGACGAAAAAATTTTACAATGAGGACCAACCATAAGCAATTATTGAGAGGGGAAAAAATTAATTGGAGTTCACTATGTTTGTACAAGGGAGGTATTTAATTTTTGGCGTGAAAGTCTCAAACAAAAAGAAAGACAAATTTTCAAACCCGCTGAAACAAAGATTGGGTGTAAAGCTATCATGTGTATAAAAAATGATAGTGAAAGGTGGAAAGTATGCAAGTTCATGTCTGAACACAATCATGAGCTACTCATACCAAGAAGTACCAGTATGCTTCGTGAACATAGAAGAGTAACATGCGTGCAAAAAAATCTCATTCTCACTTTGAATGAGTTTGGTGTACTGACAAAGAAGATAATGTCAATGTTAAGCAAAGAAGCAGGTGGTGATTTTAACATTAGTTGTATTGGAAATGACGTAGAAAATTATTTGAAAAATAAAAGAAGAAAATTGTTTGAAGATAAAGATGCACAAAGGTTGTATGCATACTTTATTGAACGACAATATAAAGAACATGGATTTGTCTATTCCATGTAGGTCGATTAGAATGGGTGTATGAGAAACTGGCAGATGCAAGATCAAGTTCTGCATATCAATATTTCAGAGACGCTGTCACGTTTGATGCGGCGTACTTGAAAAATGTTTATAAGATGTCATTTGTGCCGTTCTCAGGAGTTAATCATCATCACCAAACTATAATGTTTGGTTATGCATTGTTAGTCAATGAGACATCTGAATTCTATATATGGTTACTGAGAACATGACAGGAAGCAATGCTTGGGCGTTCCCCTTCAACCATTATTACTAATGATGACAATGCTATGGCCAATGCCATTGTAGAGGTACTCCCAAATACAACTCACTGGTTGTGCTTCTGACATTTTATAAAAAATTTCAGAACATTTGGCACATGTCTATAACAAGTTTCTAGACTTTTAAAAAGAGTTTCATGATTGTATCCATGATACAATAACATCTGATGAGTTCGAAGAGGAATGAGTTACCATACTAGTGAAGTATGGTCTAGTAGGTAATGATTGATTGCAAAATCTTTACAACTAACGGGAGAAGTGGGTTCCGGCTTACTTGCGAGCCACATTTTGTGCCGGTATGTCAACCAAGCAAAGAAGCGAGAGTATGAATAAATTTTTCAAGGATTATGTGTGATCAAGCACAATGGTGAGTGACTTTGTGCATCAGTACGAGAAAACCTTAGATACACGCTATTTTAAGGAGAAAGAGAAAGATGTGAGAATGAAATCGACTAGCCAGTTTAAAAACATGTTGGGAAATTGAAGAAGAGGTGGCCAAAGTGTATACAAGGAAGTCCTTCAGTATCTTTCAAGATGAGCTATTCAATTGCCAACGGTACGAAGCAACAAAAGTTCAGACTGAGAGTGAAAGTAAAATGTATAAGGTGGCACCTAAGGGCAAGGACAAACATATTTATTAAGTGACTATGGACTGTAGAGAAGCAATACCATTACGTGCATGTTATATGTTTGAGTTTCTAGGTATTCTTTGTAAGCAAATCCTATGCGTCTTCATAAAGAAATCAAACTTAGATTGTTTGTCACATCACTATGTTCTTGAAAGATGGACCATCAATACTAAGAGTTGAGCTATTCGTGAAATACCAAATTTCGAGGGCCATGTTTCGACACAAGAAGATCCGATAATGCGAAAAAACCATTTGATGATACAGTTTTACGATATTGCAGAACTTGGCTCACGACTAAGGTTTAAAATGAACCACATTTCTCTTGCATTGGACAATATACACAAGGAGTTACTTTTGATGGATACTATTGAAGAACAAAATTTAGAAGTCGAAGATATGTCACGTAATGAATCCCTTGTGTTAAGATCATAAGTAATATCAAATTTCTCACTAACTTTACAAGATCCTCAACGGGTGCCAACGAAAGGAAGACTAAAATATTTGAGAGCAAAGAACCCGAGAGAACCTGCATCAGTGAAGAAAAGGCATTGTAGCATTTGTAAGATTGAAGATCATACCAAGAACAAATGTCCTTCATTGGGGTATAGTACAAAGATCATTTTTTCCTTATGGTTTAATTTAATAACTTCATTTTTATGTTTTTTTTTTTGTCTTTCATGTAGGGATGTTGGAAATATAAATGACAACATATCACAAATGGTGAATCTTAAACAAGAAACATGAGGTTGGTGTTTAACTTGGCCGTGTAACTTCTTTGTATGGAATGTGATGGTACTTTTATTTGCAAAATTGATTTATTTTTTTAATGTTACAGCCTATGGAGATAAAGGCAAATGACATCCAAGAAATCAATGAATTTGGGTTTGTTAATGTTTGATTTTTTGGGTATAATTGCTAATGTTTGGTAAATCTATAAGTTTGTTGGTTACTTTCATGTTTGGCAAATTAGTCTTTATTTGTAATTTGATATTTTTTTGCTCTCACAAGTGTAATTCACAGTTGATTACAGGTATGAAAATTCACTGATTCACCAGCCCCATTCCTCTGAAAATTCAACCACTGGTGGTGGCGTCTTGGCCAGTGCTGGTGCTATGGGAATTACACTTCAATCCGCCAATGATGTTTTGTTTTGTCTCTTTTTGTTTAAGTTTTTTGCTTAGCAACTATACCAAGAAATGCCAAAACTTATTTGATTTTTTTTAATGTTTCAGTTTTTTTAATGTTTCTTAGAAACTGTACCAAGAAATGCCACTGGCTTAATGAAATGCATAAATATTAAAGCATTGAAGATTTTAATTGATTATCATATCTTAATACATCTACAATAAGAAGCACAATAAATGGCTGTTATATATATAAGATGGTAGATATAAACCAATTTTATGTTTTAGGCAAATTAATAAAGGGTCATCTTACATATAAACCAACTGCCTTTAGTACATGATTATCGTTCAAAGGTTAAAAACAATTACAGCACTGCAAAACAATACAAAACCATGACAAGAATAAAATTTTTAATATTTCCTCGTATTTCTTTTCCATAACTTTCAATTTTGTTTCTTCAGTGAATTTACGTTCTTGATTGATCCTGTCGTTCCTTATTTGAGCTAACTCCAATGTCATTTTGCAACAACTATTTTGTTCAATTTCAAAATCAAGCCATTGAAAAAATCCACATTATTTGTCCATCTTAAATTTTGGACAATTGCAAAATTTTCTGTCAAAACTAGTATATTTCTCAGAAATCCTTAACTTTGATGGGATCCCACAGTGGCAAAGTGGTCTCTCCAACCAATCTTCATCTCTTGAAGTCCAAGAACTTGAACTAGCACTAGCACCGCTGTTAAACTTGAGAGGCAAGAACAGTGAGCTCAAAAAACAGTTAATTGAAAATTAAACAAGAGCAAGAAAGTAAGGTGGACTAGCCTTTATTACAATCTTTAATAACCTAATTTTAGTCCAAACATTGTAAGAAAATAGTCCAATCAGTCACATGAAAATAGTCCAAACAAACTGAAAGGAGTAATAAAATTACATTTACAAACAACTACTTGACATTTTTCTCTCACTTTCTACTTTCAATTGTGGTGCTTATTATACTAGCAGCTACATTAATACCACGGAAAAAACCAGCAGCATTAATCCAAGTATCACTGATGAAATGCATAGATTTAATGTCAACTTGATTCACCCTTTCACCCCACTAAGATCCTTACTCAGATTTCTATCCAAGATTTTAATCCAACTCAGATTTCTATCCATCTAAATGACTTCAGATTTATATCCAAATCTATCCAACTTAGATTTCTACCCAACTTAGATTTCACTATGTACCTTCATTCTTTGGTGGAGTCGAGGGAGGGTTAGGGTTTTAAAGTTTTTTCAAGCAAACAATGAAAAAATCTTACAAAATTAAACTTCTGAAAATTAGGGATTTCTGAAAAATAAAATAATGCATTTCTAAAAAATACACTCCTAATCTACTGTCAGGAGAAGAAAACATGAACAACAAAATCCAAAATATAATTACCTCGACGTCTTCTTTGCGGGTCTCGATGTCACGTTAGGGTTCGGTCACGAGAGAGAAGGAGAGAGACGGAGATGGAGTTTTCGGATCGAGAGAGGCAGCATGACCCAAAGTTTGGGTTTCAATTTCACTATCGAATCGAGAGATCGAGAGAGTGACAAAGTAGGGAGAATTTGGGTAGCTTCGATGAGAGGCAGTGAATGCTTGGTTTTGTCTTTCGAGAGGGAGCAGAGGTTTCGATGAGCATCTGGGTGGCTTCGATGAGAGCAAAGAGAGAGGGAGTAGAGGTTTTGTCTTTCGGATCGCTTCGATAGAGAGAGTGTGAGAGCACAGAGAGGGGGAGGGGAGGCTCGAGAGGTAGAAAGAGTGAGGGACAAAGTAGATCTCCTGTTACACGAAGTGTAATTTGGATAATGTGCTGCTTTCGTGTCACCTCTCTATTGATCTCCGATAAGGCCACATTAAAGATGTTTCCTACTAGAAGTTATTCTCTTTTTAAAAACAAAACATAAAAGAAAAAGTACAAATTTTTTATAAAGCGAGAAAAGAAAGAGTAATGTTAAGAATAAATTTTAAATAGATAAGTTTCATATAAATCTTTTATAAAAGAATGGATCTCACTTACAAAGAATTTTTTTTTTTACATTTTTCTTAAGTAAACTTTTTTTTTTTTATAACAACTTGTAGGAAATTTATGAACGTATATAAATCATTTAT
The DNA here is from genome assembly GCA_003123785.1 of Pterocarya stenoptera. NCBI lineage: Eukaryota > Viridiplantae > Streptophyta > Magnoliopsida > Fagales > Juglandaceae > Pterocarya > Pterocarya stenoptera. Next base: position 21,061 of record QEOT01008271.1, on the reverse strand, counting down.
AGGAAAGAAAATCCCTCGTTGACAGGATAAATAACCATACAAACCACGTCATTTTCTCCTAACAGAGAAACTCCTCGTTTCACAGGAAAATCCTTGTTAATAGCTTTGCCCAACCACTAGGGTTTAAGCCATCGAAGCCATTCCATCTCTCTTTCTCGGCACAGACAAACAGACACACAAACTCACCGAGAGATCATGTCACTCTTCCGCCTCCTCCTCATCCGCTCTCTCCGCCGCCCCTCCACCACCTCTTCTCCCACCTCACAGACCCTAACCTCACTCCTCTTCCTCCACCACCACCAAAACCCTAACAACAACAGCCTATATCAAACTGCACTGACACGCGGCTTCGCCTTCTCATCCGCCGAGGAAGCCGCGGCCGAGAGGCGCCGCCGTAAGCGCCGGCTTCGTATCGAGCCCCCGCTGCACGCACTCCGTCGCGACCCCAGCCAACCCCCTCCGCAGCGAGACCCTAATGCCCCACGGCTTCCGGACTCCACGTCGGCGCTGGTGGGCCCCAGGCTGAACCTCCACAACCGGGTGCAGTCCCTGATAAGGGCAGGAGACCTCGACGCCGCCTCCGCCGTGGCCCGCCACTCTGTCTTCTCCAACACTCGCCCCACCGTCTTCACCTGCAACGCCATCATCGCCGCTATGTACCGGGCCAAGAGGTATGTCTCTGTGTCTTCGTATGTGCTGATCTTAAAGTTTTGAACTTAATGACTATTTTTTTTAGAATAGTTTGATTACATTTTAGTACAATGATCCTATTTTTTGTGTTTTCCACTTCGATGTTGCCCAATGCAGCATATGGCCTCACAATTTTATTTTTTTTCACCTTTTTTAATCTTGAACGGAATACCCGTATTTTCCTTTTTTATTTTTATTTTAACAGATAATTATTAGGTATTCTTAGATAACGAAAACATGGAACTTCATCCTAGTCATAAAAAATTATTACTTAGTTGAGGCATGCTATGCTGTGATAGGACGGAATAGAACCTCATCCAGACTCTGGAGTATCTAATAATTTTCAGTTTCAACATGACACCAGGTTTTTGTTTTCCTGAATTTGGATTTGATACACTGGTTAGTTATTTGTTCTTATGGTGATTTGATTAATACAGGTACAATGATGCTGTTGCTCTCTTCCATTTCTTCTTCAACCAATCCAATATTGTTCCAAATGTTGTATCTTACAATAATTTGATTAATACCCACTGCGATGACGGCAGGGTTGATGTGGGATTGGAAGTTTATCGGCATATTATTGCGAATGCTCCATTTAGTCCATCGCCAGTCACCTACCGGCACTTAACAAAAGGATTAATTGATGCAGGGCGGATTAATGAGGCGGTTGATCTTTTGAGGGAAATGTTGAATAAGGGGCACGGTGCAGATTCCTTGGTTTATAACAATTTGATTAAGGGATTTCTGGAGTTGGGGAATCTGGAGAAGGCCAATGAGCTTTTTGATGAACTTAAGGAGCGATGTATGGTTTATGATGGGGTTGTGACTGCAACATTTATGGATTGGTTTTTCAATCAGGGGAAAGAGAAGGAGGCGATGGAGTCGTATAAGTCCTTGCTTGATCGCCAGTTTAAGATGGTGCCTGCAACTTGTAATGTCCTATTGGAGGTGTTGCTTAAACATGGGAAGAAAATGGAGGCTTGGGGATTTTTCGATTCAATGCTGGATAATCACACACCACCAAATTTCCAAGCGGTGAATTCTGATACCTTTAATATAATGGTTAATGAATGTTTTAAGCTTGGAAAGTTTGAGGAGGTAATTCCCACATTTAAGAAGGTGGGTACAAAACCAAATTCAAAGCCTTTCCAAATGGACGTTGCGGGGTATAATAATATAATTGCCCGGTTTTGTGAGAATGGGATGTTATCGGAGGCGGAGACGATGTTTGTAGAATTGTCCTCAAAGTCATTGTCCCCTGATGTCACAACTCATAGGACTTTGATTGATACATTTTTGAAAGCAGACAGGATTGATGATGCTTTGAGGGTGTTTAACAGAATGGTGGATGTTGGTTTGAGGGTAGTTGCTAATTTTGGTAACAGGGTGTTTGATGAATTGATCAAGAATGGGAAGGTAGTGGATTGCGCCCAGATTTTATCAAAAATGGGAGAAAAAGATCCCAAACCCGACCCTACATGCTATGAGGTTGTGATTGAGGGACTTTGTAATGAAGGTATTTTGGATAAGAGCTGGGATTTACTGAGCGAGATGATGAGGTATGGTGTTGGACTTACTCCTGCGTTGCAGGAATCAGTAACTGAGGCATTTGGGAAAGTTGGGCGTGGCGAAGAGATTGAGAGATTGTTAGGTATTAATAGGCGGGGATATGCACATGTACCGTCAAGACCACCACCTCGAACGGCAGGACCTTCACACCCGCCATTGGGGCCCCCTCAAATGGCAAGAATGCCGCACCGACCATCTGAATACCCTCAAATGGACAGCGTTCAGAACTCACCTTCTGGACCCTCGCAAATGGCATGGAAGCAGCACTCTCCATCAGGACCCACTGAAGTGGCATTGCAGCAGCACTCTCCCTCTAGTTCTTCTCATATGGCAGGACTGCAGCACCCACCATCAGGAGCCCCTCCAATGACTGAACCACATCAGCCACCATCCTGACCAACTCAAATGGAAGGGATGCAGCCACCTATAGCAGGGCGGCCTCAAATGAATGGGCCCCATCACTCCCCATCAGCAATATCTCAAACAGCAGAACAGGTATATTAGTCTGATTATTAGATATTAGGTCAATGATATACTGGTTCTCTTTTGTTCTCATTTTGAATTGGACACCGAGATAGCTACATCATTATTATACATAAAGTGTCTCTTTGTACCACAAGTTTGCTGTGGTCAGTTTCACTTCAGTATAATAATGTGAGTTTTTGGTTTTGTTATACATTAAGGCCTGTTGTGAATATTCAGTCCCTATGTTTTGCTGAACTGGCAGGCTACTTATTTGTACTTTGAACCATTAGGTATTTATTAGAGATGGCTCTATTCTCAAATAATGTCAATGATTATGTCTCCTGTTAAAAAATGTGCTGAATTTGGAGGCCATATGTGAGATACATTTTAGAGCAAGAATCAGCATGAAGAGTGGGCAGATATCATTGATTGCACCTTATTTAGATTGCATTATGATATTGATTTTGGTATATTATGCAGCTTGTGTTTTTGCTGTTTGATGCAACTGAGTTGGTTTTTGTGCTTCATATGCTGCCTTTTGTATTGCATAAGTATGGGGTTTGTATTAAATTTTTATGCTCTATGTAGTCCATGCATTTGATTGTAATATCCAAGTGCTTTTTCTGCCCACCATCAACATATATTACCATTTGACTTGCTTGCAGTTTGGTTTTCCATTATGAAGATTTTTAATTTTTTTAGTTTTAGTGTTTAGCATCTATTTGTTTGTGACTCATTAAAAAAAATATCTATTTGGTCTAAATTTTGAGTATGGTTCTCTAATTATATGATGAGAAATAAATACTTGTGCCAACTTATCAAAAAGAAAAGAAAAAGAAATAAATAGTTGTAACTTATACCAATGGATAAATGTATACTGTGTATGTGTATCATGTGTAATTGGTTTCACATATCTTTAGACATCTGAAATAATAATCTTTTTAGATTTGAGTTTCTCAAATAAACTGGCTTGAAGTGTTGCTTCATCTGCATGGCGGTTCGTGGCAGTTAATATTGGAGCCTATGATCATTGGTTTATTTAGAAGAATCCAGATTTAATTTATTTTGGAATATTTAGGAGTTTATTCAGAATTGAATTATGTTAGACTATTTCATTGAAGTCTTTTAGGTCTCTGCCTGGATCAATGCTCGTAGGTTTATGTAACAGTAGGTTGGGTCGTTTCTGTCAGCGTTTGGTGTGCAGATACCTAGACATAAGTCTTACGAGAGGGTTTACTACCAACTGTTGTGTCCTAATAACTGTAATCTTCGAGCCTTGGCTATTTTTTAAAAAAATAAAAAGTTTTTACTCTGTTACTTTTACCTTCACATGTATTACAGTAGATACACATAGATCAAGGAAATAGTTGTTTTGTGGTTATGTGATTACTGAAGCTGCTTAGCTTAGATGAACCAGGAGGCTGCACCTACATTAGTGATTTAGTGGCCAGTGCAAATAAATAAATAAATAAATGGACAAGGTATTTCCCCTCCTGCATGGTGTCTTCATTATTGCAATAAATCTGAATTTAAGCTTATGTCAGGATCTATCTTGTGCTTGAACGAACTCAGACAATGTGTACACCTGTTTTATTTTGATCGACCGCTGTGTAGATGTGTGCGTACAGGTACATGCATGTCTGTTTTATTTTAATCTCGTACGTTAAAGGAATGACATTGCTGTCACGGTAAAGAAAAATTCTATTCATCATCTTCTTACACTATAATTTTTTTTTCTCTTACAAAATGTGTGGTGTATGAATAATGTGTAGAAGAATTCAACAAGTTTAAGAAGAATAAAATCAAAAATAATTTTTTTTTAAAATTTTTTTTTTTAAATGTGGTGTGCTATGTGTGGGGATGAAGAGTAGTAGAATTCCACGGTAAATATTGCAAGACTTCTACAATTCTCTCAATGGAAAAGCATCCAAATTCTCTTACAAAAAAACTTACTGTGCATTTTTGTGCCGAAACAAAAGATCATTGAACCTGCTACTGCACTTGTCAGTTGGCAAACAACAACTGGACGCTCTCGTTTAGGAAATTTGAAAAAATATATATAAATATATCCGAAAAAAGAACAGCACCTCTGCAGACTTTTCAAAATTCCAGTACAGTTGAGGAAAGGTTGAGCAAAGGCTGCAGTGCACTCGGAGCAAACTTCCGAGCAAACAGGTAACAAACAGAGGTGGTGTCAGAATTGTATTGGCAGTGGGTGCCGTTGTTACGTATAGATCGTATGAAATCATCTGTGATGTTAGATTTTCCGTATAGTGCGGGGTGTGGACCGCCTACGGACCAGTCAACCCAAGTAACGGTCCGATTAGAATTATGTGAAGCGTAGAACATGTGGAGGAAAGTAGGAATGTAATGTTCATCTGGGTAGCAAGCAGGCCTACAATATTTGCTAAAGAGGGTGTAGTAATTGGTGTCGGCGACTATGGAAATAGCGAGTGCACGGTGAAGTTCAAACCACTGAGACCCTTTACGCCAATGACGCAGCTGTATGTAGGGGAGCATATTCCGATTGTAGCGACCTCGTCCATATCGAGAGGGTTCATCGTATGACTCAACAAAGCTATGGGAAGAAGCAGTCAGATATTTGTATACAGTTTGGAAGTTATAGACCGGGATGCAGCTCTCCGAAAGCAGAACAAATCTTTCGTTTGAAAAGTCTAGCAATCCATTGCCCAGAAGCCGCCTCTCCGCGTCCGATAGTGTCGCTGTTCCCCATTCAACCTTCTGAAATATATAACAACAGTCACAAAATGCTTTGATCATCATTACTGTGAAAGCTACGTGCTGCATGCATGCTGTTTGTAATTAATTATATGCTTGCTTCTCTCTTCTTTTGCTTAGCCCAAATATATTATCATAAGTACGTTAATATTCTAACACACTCTATGCATGATTATTTGGAATTTTGATGAAATCCAATTTCAGCATTCTTCTCTATCAAAGCATCATTAATATCAATAATAATGTTATTTTTCGACATTTCCTTTTCATCTCCCTCGACTATATATGCGGGTCAATTCCATTACAGATACCTATCCCAAACCCACAATGTACTTGGAAAATAATAAAAAGAATCAACCTGAAAAACGCATTATATAGCCAATCACAAAATCATTAACCGACCAGAGATAAGGTTTTGATACGGACTTGGGACCTAAAAAGCTACAAATATTGTCTATAGTTCCTATGATATTCGAACGTATGGAACAAGTCTCGTACCTGACTGGGGATTTGACGTCCATAAAAAGGCGAATGGGTGGAGACGTTGAGGTCGTACCCGGGAGGCGCATGAACGTAAACGGAGTACAACTCCCTAGCATGTCCCCAAAAGAACCTCTCCCACAGCGGCAACATTGGCAACGGCCCCCTTGTCAAGAACATGAACGCCACCTTTGGAACTCTCCTCTGATTCTGGTATTCTTTCTTCTTTGGCACCATCGACGCCCTCCAAAACAGCTCCTCGTCGGACATCCCGTGCGTCACATTGATCGGCCGCAGAAACGCCTCCATGCTCAGGCAATCCACCGGCTTGACGACTGTGCACCTACTGGTGCAATTGCCGGGGGCGGAGACGCGGTTCACGAAGGAGTACACCTCCGGGTGATAGTTGAACGCCATCTTGCGGTTGATGTGCCACGTGGCCGCTAATCCGATAACCACGCCGGCGACGAAAACCAATAGGAAGGAGAGGATTTGGACCAGTTTTAACAGACCCGTGTGCTTGTCGGTTTCTTCTCTGTGATCCCCTGACCTTCTACTACTACTCCTGGCCATTGCAGGCTGGCTTAATTCGGGTTCTCTCTCCCTAGATCTATTTGGAAAGGCTAAAGCTACATGATCAATTCAGCTATTGTCTTTAAGAGGGTGAGGGAGAGATTTGAAATTCTTAAGAAAAGCTAATTTGAATTGCAGAGGTCGTTAATAATCATTTTGATCAGCTATTAGTTTTTTTTTAAGAGTAAGATAATCTTGATAAATAGGATCGGATAAACGATTAATTATGCGGGAAATTCAAGGGGAAAATAAAGAAATTAAAATCAGAGAGAGGGGAGGAATCGGTTTGATGAAATGAAATAATAAAGAAGAACGAATCGGAAAGATTTGGGAAGGGATTTCAGTCGCGTTCAACACAGTGAGAGCAGTGGGATTTGGGTGGACGAGAAGGGGGGGGGGAGAACAGAAGAAGGGAACGTTTCGGAGAGGGAGTGGGATCAGACCTGACCGTGTTGTGTTCCGGATATCAGAGAGAGAGAGAGAGTGGTGCAGTTGGTGATGTTGACAGGAAAGAATGTGGGAGATTTGGAGAGAGAGAGAGAGAAGGGGGGGGGGGGGGGGAGGGCCCAATGGCCAATGAGGGGGAGAATGAATAATAACTTTTCGATAAACATTTTATTATTTTTAATTTTAATATAAAACATTATTTGTTTCTACAGAATTTTGATATATAAACAATTCATAAGTATAATTATTGATTTTGAGTATTCTCATCCCAAATCATATCGTTTTCATAAATAATAAAAAATCTTCACAATCTCTTATTATTCATTTACATTCTATATTCTATAATTTTTTTTATCAAATTTTTTTATATGAATAATGAATAAAAAATTTGAAAGAGTTTAAAAAGAATAAACTCAATTTTTTTTTTAAATATTAAAAAATTTAAAAAAATTTAAAATATAGAATGTGGTAGAAATTATGTAACAAAACCCTATAAATAATAGGGTAGTGGCATACCTTTGTATAATTTCCTTTGCATATTTGTTCCGTCCTATTAAAATCACTTCCGCTACAGGTACCTTTTGAAAAATTGACTGATATTATTTAAAAAAATAAAAACAAAGCAAAATTGATTTCAGACAAAAATAAACCCATCTCACTTAGTATCTAACATTCCGTAGCAGAATTGTTTGCATCTCAACTAACCCATTTGTGCCAGAAGAAATTGCGAGAACTTGTCATCTTCGTGCCGCCGACTGAGCATTGGCCATCAACTTGATCCTTTTCGTGCCGTCGAACCCATCTGAGCATTGACCATCAACTTTCGTCTTCGTGTCATCGAAAATGCACCAGAAGAAATTGCGAGAACTTGTCAACTGAGCATTGGCCTTGATTAAATTCTGAAGACGTACAAATGCAACGTCTTTTACTTGATTAAATTCAAGAACCGTCTAACGTGCCCACATCACACAGATCACCTATGGTTAATGACTTTTAGAAATTTAAGATCAAACTTTTTGCATCAATATCAACAGATTGGTTAGCCTCTCAGAAGTAATGCAAGATAGTCTATGATCAATTTCTTGTTCAGTCGCCACCTACAGTTATTCACTTGGTAAATTTCAAGCATCAAGGCCATAGTTTAAACCACAATTTCATAAGAAAGTTCAATTAAATTTTAGGTAGCTAATACTAATAATCTAAGATAAATATACATTTAAATTCAAACTCAAGAATAGTACATATCAAACTTCTTGAGAGTAACCCAATGAAGCCTCAAAGCATTCACGTTGGCCTATGCATCTCCATATGCAAAGCATAATATGAGCTTAAATTCTTATACATTGACTTATGCATCTCTAAATATTTAGCTAGTTATGAATAGGAATTATGTAAATTTGGAATTCAACTATTGACTCTCCAAAATATATTTTACTCATTTTTTTTCTCTCCTCCCTTTCTTGATAAATTTGTATTGTATTGTAATGATGTTGGAGAAATTTGTATTGAAATGATCTTGGAGAAATTTGTATTGTAATGAATTTGTATTGAATTTGTATTATAATGTATTTGTATTGTATTTCCATGTTAATATGTGTTGTTTATGAGCACATGGGATTCATTTTTATGTATATAAATTTGAAGTATTTTTTTTTTTTATATATAAGAACTTGATGTATTTTATTATATATGGAATTGCTAAATTTGAATGCATGAAATTGTATTAATATATGTACTGGATGCTATGAAATTGTATTTAGGCAAAAAATTATTAATAATAATATTTTATTACTATTTTGTCTTAAATATGCATAAGTCAATGTGAGAGTTTTGCTTAAATGATAAAGTAGATATGTAAAAGAGATGATTTTACATATGCATATGCATAGATCAATGCTAATGCTCGCTTGACTAGTGAAAGTTTTATAGATTACATCTTTATCTTACTCTTACTCGTCTTATTGCATTGATATGTCATTACCAAGAGTTTTTGAGGTATAATTAATTTAGCACTCACAAGTAGTGCTATATACTAGACTCCTATCATGCTTTTATTCAAGTAGATATGACCATTTCCATTATCCTTGGAACATCTTTTTCTACAAAAAAATATGTAATATGCAGCATTTTCCTATAAAACAATGTGGGAATTAGCTAGTTAGCTGTTGGAGCTGTTTAAAGTCTAAACAAATTGACATCAAACCATGTGACCGAATTGTTCATTTTTTAAATATAAATTTTATTATTATTATTATTGTAAGGTTCCTTAATAGGGATTGTTTTTGTTTTTTTGCTCGGGTAGCAACTTGTAAACAAAACGGAGCAGGGGTGTTGGGTGGGTGAGAGAGAGCACGTGTTGCATGGACGGTAATGGATGTTCAATGTATGTACGTAATATAATAATTATTATTATTAATATTATAATTATCATTACATGTATTCGTCGTTTTGACCATTAATAAGCAGCAAGCCCCCCGTGTTTTGTGGATTATGACGTAACGTATCCGTCCAACACTGTCCACAAATAAACAAGCAAAAATCAAACGCAGAATTAAGGGAAAAAAAAAAAAAAAACACAAAAAGAAAGGAAAGAAACTTCATGGCCATAAAATTTAAACGAAGGTAATTACGCAAAGCAAATCAAAGTAAAGGATTTCCAGAGATTTGGAACAGATTCAAATCCAAGCCTTGTCCGCAACCTCAACAATCCTCCCGAGTTTTCAACAAATCGACCACAGATAGACGATGAGTGACGATCGAAGCAAAGACGATAATGACATCGAGATAGACTTTGGGGCTGGGGCTCGGATGCAGAGGGAGAGATCAGCTCCATCGCTCTCATCCTCGTCTTCTTCCCTCAGAGAGCCTCTCCTTCTCACCAAGAGGACCAACAACACTTCCCAGCTCGCTATTGTTGGTGCCAATGTCTGCCCCATTGAGAGCCTTGATTACGAGTACTATCTCTGTCTCTATCAATTCCTCATATCCTTCTTCTTTTTTAATCTTCTTCATTTTGTATGATCCTCGTTCCAGCAGGCAAACAGAGGGAACTTTTGATGTGTTATTTATTTTTCCCCTTTCTATATATGTCTAATAGATTACTTTGTTCCTTTCAAAAAAAAAAAAAAGATTACTTTTGGTTATATTTTCGTGTTATATTTTCCTTCGTTTTTCTATCAGTCTATTACCTCTCAGTTTGGTTCCCTAAAAAATAGAAGAAAATAACAAAATAAAAAGTTAAACTTTTGAAACTCGTCATTTTAACTGATTTATTTTATATTTCAATTACTTAAGTTAGTTATAATCCGTAAGTTAATATTTAACATGTTGTTTTTGTTTTTAATATTTTTGGACGTATATACAAATGCACTGGTTTGTGTGGGATCTCATTTAATTAAGTGATTTTTTTGTTTTTCAAGTTTTGAATATCTTCCGCTATGGGTGGTTAAAAAATGCGGGAAAGGAAAGGAAGTTTTGAAAGCCCCTGCTAGGAGTATTCCTCGTTTCTTTTATTCTTCATTTTTTTAGCATTTTTTTTCCGGGGTGTCTAGAAAGTGGAGGAATATAAATGATTTAGATCTTGTGCGTTATTAAGCGTATTTTGATTATCAAATAATAAGCGAAGAAGTCAAGCGGGGTTTCTAGTTAAGACTACGTTTTGTCCATCAATGGGAAGAAACCACAAAAGAAGTGAAGTGCGTGGAAAGTATGTCTGCGTTGTCCTTTTATTATGTCATTTTCCTTNGTGAAGTGCGTGGAAAGTATGTCTGCGTTGTCCTTTTATTATGTCATTTTCCTTTTCTTTTAGCCTCACTTAGTTGGTCATGATACATACTACAAAAAAATTGAAATTAAATCGCCCTTGGGTCTTCTGGGAAATGAGTTAGCAGATTATGTTTCGTGGTGTTCTGGTTTAGAGACTTGAGTATGCTACAGCTCTTTATAGGATTGCATTTTAATTCAAAACATGCCTGCCTCACTGTTTTTCTTTTTCCTTTTTTACAGGATTATCGAGAATGATCTTTTTAAGCAAGATTGGAGGTCTAGAACAAAAACCGAGATATTTCAGTATATTTTCTGTAAATGGACTCTTGCACTCCTTATCGGTTTAAGTACAGGGCTCGTTGGCATCTTTAATAACATTGCTGTTGAGAACATAGCCGGTTTCAAACTTCTGCTCACCAACAACCTTATGCTTAAAGATAAGTAAGCCCACTTACCACCATCTGGATGCAACTGGAGTTTCTTAATGCAATCGAGTCTGTACCCACTTTACCATATGCTTCAGTATTAAGCATTTATGTTTTGTTTCTTGTTTGGAATAATGTAGCAGTAGTATTACCTGCAATTCTATATGGATAACCAAATAGTTATCTTTCTGTGATGTAATACTTTTCGGTCAAGCTTAAAGACTTGAACTTCAAATTCAGATGTTTTTAATAAATAAATTTCAGATTTATATTTGCAAATATCTCAGCGTCCTTTTGAACCAATGCCCTTTTTT
>QEOT01008267.1:25670-37170 GCA_003123785.1 Pterocarya stenoptera | reverse complement strand
TAAATAAGAACTCTTAAAAGAGTTTTCTGAAACCTTCTACACAAAAGGACCTGTAAACAATGTTTCAGAACAGAAATTATTTAATATACCACTTAAACTAACAAAGTAAAGCAAAGTGAAAAAAAACACACACACACACACACACAGAAAGAGAGAGAGAGAGAAGTGACCTGATCTGTGCTGAGATTAATCACTCCTACATATTTAAAGTTCACTGTCAAACTACCCCTGTCAATATCCAAGTCAAAATGCAAGCTTTCAAGTTCAGATTCTAGCTTGTTTCTCAGGACAAGCACAATACCATGAACTGAAATATCGTAAGCAAATTTCTGCTCCAGCTCCATTAAGTAGTAATGATACAATATATTCGAATTCTTTGGAATATGACCGACCAGTTCAGGTGGGAAATAACTGGGTTGCTCATCAATATAAGGTCCGTTCCCTGTAGATTTAATAGTTACAGATACGAGTATAAGTGGCAATCATCAAAAGGTTTACTCCTTACATAAGGCATTGTAAGCATAAAATGGATGACAGTCAATGCGTGAAGAAATGAACACGCACAATAAAATAAATTTTACCCCTTTCTTGAGCATTAGCTTCTTCCACAAGTTTATCTCTCAATGCACCAATCTCACGATGTTGATTGCATGCTTCAAGGCAGGCAATTTCTTTGATGATCTCAGAGTTCATGTTTCCTTTTTGAACAAAGATTTGCAAAGGAAAGCTCTTGGGAAGTGCAAGTCTTCTGATCCCTGAAAGTTTGAAGTTTATATGTCAATGAACAGAACACATAGCAGCATGAGACAATAAAGATTACCGACGAGGAACAACTAACCAATCTGAAGAAAGAGTCACAGTTGCAACTTGCAACAATGCTTGCAACACTATAAAATCTCTCGTCAATTGAATCAAATATAGTTGAAGCAGAGAGTGATTGAAGGGGAAAAACAGAGAGCACTAGAGAGAAGTTTTCCAAACCGTACGGGAGTGGGTGGGAAGAATCTAAGGACTTTGATAAATAACTGGGTGCAGAGAATGAAGCGGCTGCAACGCTATGTTATATAGAGACAACTACGAGATCATTGCGGAGGCACGTTGCGTGACTGGAAAATACGTGGAAAATCTATTTACTTCCTAGGCAAGGAACTTCCTGCCTAAGGCTTCGGAAAAAAGAATGAGTCGGGCTATTCTGAGGCCCCGCTTGATATACAGATGAGATGAGATGAGATGAAATGAGATATTTTGAATAGTAGTTGAATAAAATATTAATAAAATATATTTTTTAGTATTATTTTTATGTTGAAATTTGAAAAAGTTGAATTGTTTATTATATTTTTGTATAGAGATTTGAAAAAGTTGTAATGATTGAGATGAGATGAGATGAGATGAGATAGTAGTTTTGTGTAAACAAACGGGACCTGAGTCTCTTAGTAGCCCGCTCACTTTCACCTTACTTTTTAAATATTTTTTTAAAAATAAAAAAATATATTAATACTCTTAAAATTATTTTTTTAATTATTTACTAAAAATATAAAATATAAAATAAAACTTTTTCCAAACAGTCAAATAGAACAGTAAGAATTAGTTGACAAAATAACTTTTTCAAAAATGAATAACTATTATTATTATATTATTATTATTATAAAAAACCACAGACCTATCACTATATCGCCCCTTGCTGCTGCTTTTTTTTTGTTTTCTCTGTAGGCATCATAGGACTCTTCATTAAATTATTAATGGACCGTGCTACACCAATGATTTAACCGAAGATGTCGACCGATACGTTCAAATGTAATTTTTTTTTTTACTTTTCTTTAAATATTTTTAAAAAATAAAAAAATACCAATTCATTAATAATTAATTTTTTAATCATTAAGTAAAATCAAAAAATAAAAAATAAAATAAAAATTCAATTAGTCATTTTTATCGATTCAACTAACATTTTCCATTATTAATTATAGTAGTAGTATTAATTAAATTTTAATTAACAATGATAGCACGTATGACTCATGGATCGCAATGTTGTGTATTTTATCCAATGGGAAGTGTCATTAATATTTTCTCAAACTTCTAAATAAAATATATTCTAACAATATTTTAATATAACTTTTAAAACAAAAATTATATTGAAAAATTATATTCTATCAATATTTTAATTTTATAATATTTTTATTCAATTTTTTCTTTTTTCTTTTTCAAAATCTCATAAAACATCTCAACTCAAACTATTTCACTACTATCATTCAGAAACTATTTTATTACTATTTACAGATCATCTAATCTCACTTTTCAAAAAAAACCTTATATAGATATTATTAAATATAGTAAGACTCACATAATGTATCTATTTCTCAATAAAAATAAGATCATATAATTCGATCAGACCAATAAAGAGGATGTTGATTGAAAAATTCATTGCCATGATGCTCTTATGCTTTTATTAGAATCCAAAGCACGTTTCAAAAAATAAAAAATAAAAAGAATCCAAAGCCCGGCTAAATAGGTCTTTGTCAAGTAAAAAATGGTTAGGGCCCAACTACCATCAAAGCTTTATCCCAACTATATATGAGAATATGTAAGGAGAATTATGCACATACAACTTTTTTTTATAGTTATTTATAAGATTGTTGATCCGGGCCCCATTTTTTTTTCGGCTCGGTCCGAAACCTGGATAATTGAGTTCAAGTTATGGTTTTCAGCCAGGGTCAAACCAGGGCCGGAACCCGCATGGTGAAAACTGGATATAGCCGGCCCGGATCTGGGTATAAAATCTGGATTCCGTATTAAAAAGCCGGTACCTGAGTTTGTATAAAAAAAAAAATCTGACTTCAGAGTCCAGACTTCATTTCGTCACTCATCACTCCCCCAACCACTCTCTCTCTCTCTCTCTCTCTCTCTCTCTCTCGAAACCCTAGCCCCAAAACACTAGCCACCACTGTGTCTCTCTTTCATTCTTCACTCCCCACCAGTGACCACGATCTGTCTCGCCATCGACCTCAAAGATTTTCCCAATTTCCTCATCCTTTTCTTTTTCTTTTCTGAGATGCCGAAACCCTCTATATTTGTTTTCTTCATCCTCGTGCTGTCATCTTCGTCCTTGGGAATGTTTTCTTCTCTCTATTTGTTTTGTTCTCTCTTTGTTGATTTTGAGTTTGTTTGATGAGAATGTTTGAATGTTTGAGGAGTATTTTTATAGGCTAGATCCTCGTGCCGTCGTCTTCATGCGTGGGTATGTTTTCTTCTCTTTGTTTGTTGATTTTGGGTTTGTTTTTATCAGAATGTTTGAGGAGTGTTTTTATGGGTTAAAATGTCTCGGTATTTGAAAGATTATGATGGGCATTGTTTAGTTGATGAGAAGCGTAAATCTTCTCAGTGATGCTGTGATTTGGATCTTCGATTAGTTTTCTCTTTTGGCGATTCTTAAGTTTTAAGGGTTTTTTTCCCAGGTCCTTTTTTTTTACCCTTTCATTTTTTTTTAAAGAGTTGAGGCAGCATATCCAAGAGTGACCCCTCCCCAATTTATTCATAAACCCTCACTTATGTTGGAAGAATACCGTAGTTATAACAACACACTTGAGGGGTTACAAGATAGGAAAAAAAAAAAGAACACCCAAAACCCAAGTGTCAAAAACAACCTTATACTTTATAACCAAAATCCAACAAGAACAACAAAAAATATTATAAGAAAAACAACAACAAACAAAATTAAGCAAATCTAACATGAGGAAGACCCATTTTTTCCGTCTTCAACATTCCTTTTAGTAAATGGGGGAATAAAGAGAAATCCTCCCATATCATACTATTACCGTCTGAACCCATCCGAGGCAAAAAATCCGCACGAGCATTGCCTTGTTTATACACATGAGAAATAGAATAGTTCAATGTACCAAGAATCTCAAGAATTTCTTCCCAAAAATCTTCAACATACCATAGACCACAATGAGATTTCAGTACCCACTGGAAAACAATCATAGAATCAAGCTCAATATCAACATTAACTAGATTCAGGGTTTTTACAATCCGTAATCCAAAAAGGAGCCCCATCCCTTCGGCATAGGTACTTGATCCGAGGCCAATATATTCCGCAAAATATCTAATCAACTTCCCGCTATGATCTCTGATTACCCCTCCAGCACCTGAACGGCTTGGATTGCCTAATGAACTACCATCCACATTTAGCTTCACACGATCTTGATAGGTTTAAGCCACTTGACAATGCGCATAGGTTTTGTTTTTTATGGTTTAATATGAATCTTTAGGCTTTGTAAAATAACCTCATCATCATGAGATATTGGGGACGTACTTGCTTTCAATTTTTCACCCACTCATCCAATCCAATATTAAATCTCCCGCCAAACTACACTAATTGAGTTGTAAAGACCTTCCATACGGCATTTACATCTTCTAAGCCAAAGTCACCAAGTGATAATCATAGGAATAATTCCCAAAAGTTGGCCAAATTGAGAACGCTTAGAAGCCTTACCGAACCACATGGAAATAGTGTTATGCCAATCTTGCCTAGGAACAAAATTCAAAGCAAAAAGCACAACAGCTTTCTTGCATATCTCTCAAGCAAAATCCCCGCGCGCCAAAACATGGTTTTGATCTTCATAGCCACCATTAACACAGCAATCACATTTGGTGGCAATGGAAATGCCCACCTTTCTCAATGATCATCAACACTTAATGAAGAATTGAGATCCTTCCAAACAATAACAGAAATATTATGAGGCAAAATAGAATTACAAACCCAGCTCAACCACTGTACCTTGGGAGATTGAACTCTCAGAATGTCCCAAGCATTGTGAGTAGAAAACTTACCATCAAAATTACCTATCCACACTACGATGTCTTCCCCTGCTTTAGCATTACTAAGCGTATGGAGAATAACAGCTGAATGTCTCTCCCTAACTAATCTTTGAATCAAAGAGACATCCCACCCAGACTCCACTCTGCAGTCCTTCACTCTAACTTCGGACAATCAGAAATGGAAACTATTTCAAAAAGCGAGCCCTCCCCGAGCCAATTGTCCCTCCAAAAGGAAATATTCCCATCCTTTAGTTTCCATTTAGAGTTTTTTAGAACCTCTGGAATGCAAGATATAATACTTTTCCAAAATCTACTCCCTTTCGCCTGGTTGACAAGAGAAATATGATTATCTTTTATGTATTTGCCCCGAAAGAAATTCAACCACAAGGAGTTCTCCTTAATGACTTTCCAAGCAAACTTCATATGAAGAGATTTTTGAACCTCTTTGAGGTCCTTTATACCTAACCCTCCCACTTGACAAGGCTTGCTAATATTCTGTCAAGCACACCAATGTCTCTTTGGTTTGCCCTCCCTAGCACCCCAGAAGAAATTCGACATACATTTTTGAATCATGGTTAGAACTAACGAAGGAGCGTGAATAATAGAGAGAGTGTGAATGGGAATACTTGCAAGAATATGCTTAATAAGTAAAAGCTGATCCCCATTAGACAAAAACTTATTTTGCCAACCCCCTACTCAGCGTCGATTCCTACTCACCAGATCATCAAGATGAATAGCCTTAAGTCTTCTAGATATAATAGGAATGCCAAGATACTTGAATGGTAAAGTACCCTTAACAAAACTAGTAATACTAAGAGTAGATCTTCTCCTATGCAGAGATATCATCTTGGAAAAATAATAGAAGATTTAGCTTTACTCTATTTGGCTCGACCAATCTTCATAGAGCTCTAAGATCTCAGAGATAGACTTCATAGATGCTTTATTCCCATTTGCAAAAATGACAATGTCATTGGTATAAAGGAGATGAGAGACAATAAGCATACCTCGAGGGTGATAGAAAGGCAATATCTTGCCATCCAGAAAGGCTTTCTTAATCATGCGGGAAAGAATCTCCTTCACCATAATAAAGAGATATGGCGAGATCGGATTGCCATGGCGTAAACCTCGCCCAGCTGGGAAAAAACCTTTTAAAACTCCATTCATCACTACAGAGAACCACGGAGAACGAACACATTGATTTATAAGACCACAAGCCATTTCCGAAAAGCCCGAGTGTTTCAGAAGATGTAAAGAAAATCCCAGTTGATGCTATCATAAGCCTTGGCAATATCAATTTTCAAAACCACATTGCCCCCCGATGAGACTTATTAATACTGTGAATCATTTCTTGAGTCAAACTTATATTATCAAAAATACTTCTTCCAGAAGTAAATTCACCTTGCTTTGGAGAGATAAACTTGGAGAGAAAAGGCGAAAGGCGTCTAACCAGAAGTTTGGAACAAACCTTATATATCACGGTGCACAAACTAATAGGTCTGAACTTATCAAAACCCGTTGGATGATCTACCTTTTTAATAAGAACCAAAGACGTAACGAATAGTATCTTGGGAGAGAGGTACCTTTAAAGAAATCTTGAATCGCATCAACAACATCTTTACCAACAATATCCCAGCAAGAACGGAAAAAACCCGATCCAATTCCATCAAGACCTAGACTACTATCAATCGGGATAGAGAAAATAGTCTCTTTTATTTCTTGGATCGAAGGGAGCTTACAAAAATCAATATTGTCAGCTTCAAAGAACATCGGGCTTACCAAATGAGACAAATCTGGGAGTTGACCACCTTGTTTAAAAGCAAGAAAATCCGCAAAATAACAACCTCATTGTGAATGTGTTCTAGAGAAATAAGCCGACGACCATCCCGGAGAGACATCTCATGCACCATAGTGTTATTCTGACTCTTCAAGGCTCGGAAGAACTGAATATTAGGATCACCATTCAACAACCAGTTTTGTTTGTATTGATGAGCTACCCGAGTGGATTCCCTTTGTTGCCATAAATTTAACTCCAACCGAGAAATCAATAAATCACTTTCATCACCTTCTGAGTACCCATGTTGTAAGGCTTCCTCTAGATTTTCAATACAAGCCTCTAGTAAATTGATGTTAAGGTTCGCACGCCCAAAGGATGTTTTATTCCATGCACTCAAACAACCCTTAGTCATGTTAAGCTTCTGAACCAATCTAAACAACCCCTTATCATTAATATCATCATCTTCCCAAACTTTTTGGACACAATCAAAAAAAGTTTCATGTGAAATCCACATTTGTTGGAATTTAAAAGAGGGGAACCCATATCGAGCCATCACCTTTTCCATCCAGATTATCATTGGAGTATGATCAGAGTTGGTCCGTGGTAAATATTGCATGTGCGCACTAGGAAAATTCACAATAGTTGTCGAGTTCAGTAATGATCTGTCTAAGCGCGCCCAGCTACATGACAAGCCAGAATGACCATTACAGCACGAAAGAGAATTACCAAAGGACCCCATTTCGGATAATCCCACCGAATCAATGAAAGAATTGAACTCTTCCATAGCTAAAGGTGATCTATGTCAACCTCCTCGACATTCAGAATCCGCCCAAATAATGTTGAAATTCCCATAAATGAGCCAAGAAGACCTGCTAGGAATATTAGTTGCTAAAGTAGCCCAAAGTTCTCTACGGTCTATATACATACATCAAGCATATACAAACGAAATGCAAATCAATTTCCCAACTTCCGAATACTCCACTGGAATGCTTTGAGAGCCCTGATGAAGAACTTTGACATTCGAGGCCTCCTTCCATAGAACCCATAATTTTCCATTCTCAATTTCATTCGAAATACAATTCAACAAACGAAGAGACCGCTGAAGACTCCACATTCTCCTATCAGACAAGAAAGGCTCATCAATAGCAATAATACCATTAAATTTATGGACCAACTTACGAAGCCTCATCTTAGAGGTGCCAAGACCTCTTAAATTCCAATACAAAAGGGAGCTTAACATTGATTAAATTTGGGAGGCCTGCTTCGGGACCTGGTAGAACTTGTGGCACCCCAAGCCCCCTCTTGGGATTGGACGGTGGCTGAAATACCGGGACATTTAATACAAGACTACGTACCCCTTGTACATGACAGATAATATTCTATGCACTTAAGTACATTAGTAGTATGCAATATCGTTGCAGCGGAAAAATAGATAAAGTCGGAAGTTCTAAGCAACGCAAATAGCAATTGCAAAGTACATGATATCATACTATAAAACATTAATACTTTGTCCATGATCATAAACTATATCATAAGATAGAATATCCCAAAATAACTCTATCTCCCAAAATACATGGGACCTTCTAAAAAATATTGTTTCTCAAAAGCTGATGCCTAAAAACCATAAGTTCTTTACTCAAAAACTTAAGTTTCTTTTTCCTTCATTGTTAAAGTCCCATCAGGAGCCAAGCACCATGAAACTCTAGAAAAGGTGTCGCTCTCTTCCTCTTCGATGTAAGTATCATCTTCTATTCTTGTAACAACTTCTACCATTCCGGTTGGGGAATGGTAGTATAAACTACCACAATAAAATTTCGAGAAATCTCAGCCAAGTAATCACACAACATACAATAGTTAAAGCAAGCATACAAGAGGTACATCATAAAATGTGTGCATGGACATGTACTTGACTTGAACAAAAACTTGACATATGCATTTGACCATTTTCAAAAGACTTGTACAAAGACTTTGACATTTTCAGAAAACTTTTCTTAACTTTCCTTTTTCATATTTCTTCTTAATCAGAACTTTTCTTATCAGAACATATCACAAGATTTGCATCGAGTGATCGTTATCACATGAGCTCTTATTCTTATTCATAGGGTGGACACAACAAGGCTCCCCTCCTTGCACTACGTGTTCCCGCTAGTTATCGTACCATTAAAGATCTGTAAGTGGGAATCACAGGCGGGACTCTACCACCATCCCTACAGTTCGAGATACACAAAGAATCATAATAACTCGACCTTACCTTGTCAAATTACATGCCTTATGTACACACTAGCATTAGGTGCTTCCTCGCTTCGGCATTCTTTGAAAAGAATCCATTCGAGGGTCGTCCACTATTCTTCATCGACCCAGGGGTTACCACTCCATTCTTAAGCAGTCCAGAGTAAACAGATGAGTTCCACTAGGACAATGCCCCATCCTAACACTTGGGGTCATGATAAAATATTTGACTCTTTTCCTTAAAAAGAATCACTTTTCTTTGAAAACATTTCTCCAAATGCATGAGACATGGAACTTAAGACATACGTACTCATACTTGACATGTGACATATGGAATGTCATGGATAAAATAACCAAGAATAGCATGTTCAATTCATAGCATGATTACAAGAAACACATCAAACATCCAAACACATTTATGAAACCATGAGAACATGCTTAGGCCGAAACACTTACGGGTAAAAATCATGAGATTCATCACTTAAACATATTCCAATCTTCAAGCATATAATATAGAAATCGAATCTTAGTAAAACAAAGCATGAAATCATAATATTTGACTAAGATCCAAATCATTCAAGAGATGGTATGCCTGAAACATCATGATTCATAATCCATTATTTTTAAACAAATGAAAACCGAAACATGTGAGAGTATTTCATGATTTCATCACAAATTTCAATCATATAATTCCTTCCATAGATTCATACAAGATCGTATTAACATATTCAAACAAAAAATCAAGAAATAGCAAACAAAGCAAACATGGTAATGAAACGATTTACACAATCATATACAAGTATTAACCAGGAGTAGGTTGAGTGTTGATGAGTGTGCGAAAGTGCACTCTAAATACCCTATTATTGGACTATAATGCTAAAATATGAATAGAAATTATAGGAATTAATGTGTATTCTTAAATTGAGTTTCTATTTATTTTAAGATACTCCTAAGCAGATTTTTATGTTTAATTTCAGGGACTATAAAAGAGTAAGTCAAAACCTAGTCAAATTCAAAGGACTTTCAAATGGGCAAGAGTTGAAACAACCTAAGAACTTTCAATGAGTGTAGGACTCTTCACATAAGGATAATGATGGGGTTTAAGAGTAATTCAGATCAAGAGGAATAGTCAGAGTCCAACATGCTCTAGGAGACTATCTGGATATACTTTAGTATTTCGAACGTAACTTTCTACTCATATCAGATTGATTCGATTCCAGATGGGTTTGAAAGCTAACTTAAAGGGCTATGACTTTGTTTCTAATAAGAGTTTCCAAATTCGAATTCCTGAAGTGCATACGTGGCTACCAAGATAAGTCCTAATATTGAGATGATTTTTCTAGGCGGGAATCATGAAGATATTAGGGTTTCTTTCCTATCCTATATAAGGATATCATTAGGAGGCTGAAGAGGAGAAGGAGGGAGGAATTTAATTGTCATGGCCGCCATTTGCTTTACCTTTCTCTTGAAATTTTTGTTGTACATTATATTTATGGGTAACTAAATTCTCAAGTAGGGTTAGGGATGAACTTGCACATTAGATGGTATTTGTAATTTATTTTTGATTTATGTATTTGATTTTCAATTACTAAAACTCTTTTGTTTTATCATTCTCAATTCATCGTTGATGTTCTCTTCTCCGAATAATCATAGAATTTATTCTGTTTATGGATTCAGTCATGCTTTTTCTATTGAATGGATTAGTTCTTTGATTATGTTTGGATCAATTATTTATCTATATTGATTTAATTCTTTGCTGCAATATCGCTCCCAAAGTATATTGTCATCGTAGGATTTTCTCACTAGTGATAATAATTTACGTATTTTAAAAGTGGTGAATGTTTTTTCAAAGGGTTATATTTGTTTTAATCTTGGTTTATAAATCTATATCTTCTGATTGGAAATTTTGGAATTGAGTTTCCAATTGAGTTATCCAATGAATCAAGAATAATTAAAATACCAGATTTGTGCAAGGGATTCCTGACGCTCTGCTGTTTGTCAAATTGAGTATTTTTTTTGTTAATCACTTTACTTCACTTTAATTTACATTTAAAATTAATCTTTGTTCTCTATTAATCATTTGATATTTTTCCTTAGTTTCTTTGTTCCTTCTACTATTCTTTTAATTTGGCTCTCTGTGGAATCGACACCCCAAAGCTTTGCTACAACTACCACGTTATTTTTTGGGTGTAATGAAGTGTATACTTACAAAACTCCGCTTAAAAAAAAACTAGCAAGCTGTAAATCCGAACATTCTATATTTGAAAAGTAACTAAAAATGGTATTTCACATTATTAAGTGTATGTGTGGATATCTAGGGCAATACTTGTCCATATCCATTCAGCTTCTAGGATTTTTGGGGTAAAAACTTCTTCATTTCACTCTTCAAGTAAAACAAAAACCCTAAGATAACCAAAGATACATGTAGTGGCCGAAAAAATGAAGGATGAACTCTTTTCTCTACTCGACTTCAAAGGTTTCTTAAGAATTCAAAGTCATTTCCAAGAAATCACAAGAAAGTGTGGGTGTTCTATCATCCTCATAGTCCAAATGAGATTTGAATCTCATTTTTGGGTTGAACAAGTGATGTGTGTGTGAAACTTAGAAGGAAAAACCAATTCTTACCTTGACTAGACTTAGGGTGCCGAAATCTCCTCTTGAAAATAAGAAATCCTCTTATTTGGT
>QEOT01008266.1:53642-87043 GCA_003123785.1 Pterocarya stenoptera | reverse complement strand
AATAAAAAATTTTTTTTTTTTTTTTTTTTTTTTTTTTTTTTTTTTTTTTTTTTTTGCATTCTTTTATACTTTATTTTTTCTCAAAATTTCCATGAGTTGAATGTTGTACTTTGCCATCCGTTATTTTACTCTATGTTTTTTCTATTATTTTACTCTCTATTTTTTCTCATGAGTTGAAGGGTGTACTTTGCCATTCTATTTTTGCTTTGCTATTATTGTACTTGATGTGAACTATCATAATAAGATTACAACCATGCATGATATATGCAAAACTACTGGTTGACATCCATCACTTAGATCTCTTTTATTCTCAAGTAACAAACTCATGATGGAAACAAACAAGGCACTTGATTAAGCTAACATAACAGCCAGCAACAACTTCTCACATTTATCCTACAAATAACCGTTTTTAATCAAATAATACCAAATTCTAGCGCCAACACTAGGAAGCAATAAATATGTAGATATATATATATATATATATAAAAAGAGTGATATATAATAAGTTACTAGATTTTTAGGGCCATTACCATACCATATGTCCTCATAATAAGAGCCAATTATTTTGGGGTACTTAATTTATTTAATTAGTCATTATGTTCCACATTATATATTTTTACTACACAACAATTCAAAAGGGATGTGAAAGAATCCCCTCAACGGCCAATTCCAGCTTCCCCTTTTAAAGGCTTTTTAAACATCATTTATGTTGATAATTTTAGATGTGAACATGTGAACTTAGAAGATGTTTCTGATTCTATCACTGCAAGTACTTATTGCATATATCAAGAGTATACAAGATCATGGTTACATTCTTCATTTGCACCAAACTACATTCAAGCTTTTGTGGACATTCAGATTTTTTTTTTGCACCATACTACATTGGATGAGATTAAAGATCAGTTGAACTAATTTGTGTGTGTGTGGCATGCAGTTGTGGGTTCCATGGCAATGATGATTGATGATTATGACTAATTGCCTGCAGCATGAGGTTTCAAAGTAATACTGCTAGTTTTGCATTAATCCATGTCTACAAATTTTCTATCTAGTTGATGATCCAATTGTTAAATTGACTAATCCGGCAAAATTGATGTTTTCTTACTATTTTGTAGAAGAGTACATAGAGAGCTAGCTACTGATTAGAAACATTTATTTTTTCTAGGATAGCATAGACAACAAAACTCAAGTAGTTAATTCAGATGAGGCTAGTTCATTGTTTGTGTAGTTGGGATTATAGTTGAAGGAGGGGGGTTTTGAAACAAGCATACAACTAACTTATTGGTTGTACAAGCTAGTGCAGAAAATTTAGCAACTTTAGCTTTTATTCCGCTTAAGTTCTAGGCCCTTAGTTTGCTTTATCTCATCTCTTTAGCTCAATCTCAATATATGATATTAGGAATACAAAATCCAAATTATATGCAATAGGTAATTACCTAATATTGCATTGTCTTGTCATTTTTGTTTTCCAGATATAAAATATATTTATTGTGAGAATGCATTAGATCATTAGTAGTCTATATGCAATGTGATTTTTTTGGGTGTTCTAGAGGTAAAGTATATGATACCTGCTCTATAATTTATTTTATCAAATTTATTATTTTATCAAAGTATATGAGTACCTCTCAGTTGAAGAGGTAATGCATGTGTTGTTGGATCATAATGACCTTTTTGGGTGTGAGTTTTTGTACAAGTAATTTATGTATTATGTTTTTGTGCCATTTTTTATTTAATTTTGTGAAAAACCTTTTTCGGCGAGTAAAATTAGCTGGAAATATTTTTTGTCCATTAAACTTATTTGCGGCGATAAAACTCGCCGCAAAAGACTTTTTCAGTGAAAATTACGCGCTCAGAATAATTAATGGTGGCGGTAACTCATAAAGGTTTGCGGCGATTTAATGAGTATTTAATACGAAATTTTTCGTTGCTATTGCATTTTCCCGTCGATTTAGTGGTAAATGGATTACAACATTTCCGACAACTAAAAATCGCCGAAAAAAGTAATTTTTCGCGAAGATTTTTGCAGTTCGCTAGTTCAACTTATAATTGAGTAGACAATTGCGACAAACGTTTAGCGCAATAAAAATCTCTAAGAAATATTAAATGCGGTGATTTTATAGATTATTTGCGACGATTTTAGGCGCTGAAAAATATAGTTTTTCTTGTAGTGTCCATAGGTTACTACATCTACCTCAGACCTTGCTTATTTCTTGGTCAACAAAAAAACAACCAGTGTGCATGCTCCAGCACAGAGGCCAAGTATAGAGCAATGACACTAACTGTGGCTTAACTGTTTTGATCCATATGCTGTTTAAGGAACTTAGTGTTCCTATCATGTCCCCTTTATGCCTATGGGTTGACAATTTTGGTGAACTTTCCCTCTCCTCCGACCCTATAATTCATGCAAGAACCAAACACATGAAGTGGACTACCACTTCATTAGAAAGAGATTTTAACGAAGATATTCTTGCACACTACATCTCCATTGTCTCTCAACCTTAAGATAGTTTCACCAAGGGCCTCTCTACTTCTCGGTTTTTACAGTTACGTGATAAGCTGATGGTGCGCCAACTCCCCATCAACTTACATAGGGATGTTAGCCATAATGTTCAAACACTACTCTCCATAGATGATCAACTCCATCTCAGTCAGATTAAAGCTATAGCTATCTTCGAGCTTATTGCACCTAATGAAGATTCAAATCAAAGATTATGATAACTGTTATTTAAAGTTCAAACCTTTAGATAATACTGATCATATTTGTAGTTAGTTTAAATTCCTTTAAAATTCTAAACTGATTTGATATGTATCTAGGGAGGTCCTTATCCTTATCCTATTATGTACTTTGAATAAACCTGTAACTCTCTATATATAAAGCACACCAATATACCAATTGTTATTGATTGAACCAGTACAAATATTACTTCGTCTGATTATTAATAGCCCCTTTCTTTCTCAACTGGGGGAGCCATTTAAAATGAAATTGATTCTTGTAGCTATAAGGAAGTGCCTTGAATCAATGTCCAATTTGATGAATCTCCTCGGTTCTCTACAGCACGAAGAGCTTCACCTTTTTCGATTTTAGAGTTGAGACAACTTATTTTTCATCAATATTATCTAAAACTAATTATTTTTTGAAATTTATTATGTATCAGTTATTATTTATTCTCATATCTTATACTTATAATTTTTTTTATAAGGTGAGAATTTTTTTATAAAGTATAAATATATTTTTTATAAAATATAAAATAATAAATAATAACTGATAAAAAGAATTTTTTTTATTTTTTATAATTAAAACATAAGTCTCACAAAATAAGAAAAAACCTACGTGAATATATTTTTATTAAAAATGATAAAAATCTAAAGACTAGACATCAACATGCCGACAAAAAGAGACCGTGACCCTAGTTAATTTCTAACTCAACTCAATATACATCACTAAAAACATGTGAACAATACCTCTCTTTTTAGTGGCTAATAGAGAGAATAAAAAAGTTAGA
The DNA here is from genome assembly GCA_003123785.1 of Pterocarya stenoptera. Classification (NCBI taxonomy): domain Eukaryota; kingdom Viridiplantae; phylum Streptophyta; class Magnoliopsida; order Fagales; family Juglandaceae; genus Pterocarya; species Pterocarya stenoptera. Next base: position 83,543 of record QEOT01008266.1, on the reverse strand, counting down.
AACGTTTATTTAATTATTTTAATGAACGTTGGTGCGTTGATTTCTTTGCAGCCACAAATCAAATGATGTCGGCATTTCGGAGAGAAGTTTAAAATATCTGTTATTAATAATTATTGTCAGACAGCGGAAGTTTCGTGGAAGGAAGGCAAAGATTCATCAAATATTACTTTGCTTTCTTGTCTGATTTCCTCGTAAAAACAATGACTCGTTTAATTGCATTCTTTATAAATTTTTTTTAATCTTTATATAAAATAAAATAAATAATTTAATTTTTTTTAATTTTAAAACTAAAATAATATTAAAAAAATATATTTTAATAATATTTTATTCAATTTTTAATTTTAATCTCAACTCATTTCATCTCATATACGAAAACAATCGAGACAGATTTATTTTAATATCTAAACATCTAATTCTCAAATCACTAAACTTATCTTAACTCAAAATCTCTACAACCTTTTTCAACTTTCAATAAATACATCTAAACTTATCTTAATATTTAAATACATTTAAACTTATCTTAAGTAGGTCCTACAAAACTCACTCCATTATATCAACTCATTATTATTTATAGAGAACTTAACATCTAAATGCTGCCTAATACTGAACTCCATTAAACTAACTGTTCACAAATATTATTTAGAAATCGGCCAATATGTAAAAAAAAATATATATATTACTGTTTGTACTTATATAAAGATTAATGGCTACTATTAATGCTTAAAAAACGATTATATTAACCATCGGGGGTCTAAATTATGTAAAAGAGGTTGGCATTAATTAGTTGGAGCTAGCATCCCACTTATCTTCCTGTAAAGTGTGAACTCATGGCTCTTCAATCAATTTCAAGAATTTTTATATTTCAAACGACACATTCACGATACTTGTCAATTGTCATATCATACTACTCATTCTTCAAAAAGGAAGACTAGATGATGTTGATATTTGGGGAAGGAAAAAAATTCCAAGTAAACGACAAGAGGGAGAGTGTATGGTGGGCAAGCATTTCTTAGCAACATTAACGCTAAAAGAATATAGATAAGATGAGAAACTGGGTTGGAGTCGATGTCCAATACTCTGAATTCTCTCTCCCAATAGAGTTTCAAGTCTATTTTGGATTCTAACTCCTATGTGAGCTATGCGATCTTATCTTTTGGCATGCGATCACTTTTCTTTTTCACATTGATTGAGGGATGAGTATTTTGCCTATTGTGATATTGCTGACCGAGGTGTCAAATATTTTATCTTTTGAATTACACGTCGAGGTGACAAGCACTTTTACTCTTATATATAGTACTCGTCTGGGTGGCAAATAATTTACTTCATGCGGTGCTCTCCATAGTACTTGGCCCAAGGGCAAGCACTTTTCTTTTCCATGTTGCTTGTTGGGATGGTGAGCTTCATGCTCCTTTACGTTGTTTATAGAGGTGACGAACAATTGCTTCTTGTGGTGCTCATCCGAGTGCGAGCACTTTCTTTTTCCACATTGCTTGTCAAGATGACAAGTTTCATATTTACAAAACTTGTTAAGATATTGAACACTTTTTTCCTTCATGGTGCTCATCCAAATGATAATATCTTTCTCTCAATAAAGCTTACGAAGGTGGTGTGTATCGTGCTTCTTCATGGTGCTCGCCTAGGTGACGAGTACTTTGCCTCTCATGATACTCACATTGGTAATGAGTACTTTTACTTACCATAATGCTTGTTTTTCTTTTTTTCTTTTTTTGTAGAAAGGATAATTCTTCATTCATCATGAATTAAGTACATCATACATAGAAAGGTCACCCTTGACCGAGTTTTCAACCTCCACAGGACCCTCCTCTAACCAGATTTGTTCACTACCAAATCTACTTGCAATTTTTGCTGTTGTGTGGGCAATTTTGTTTGTTTGTCCTGTGTGTAAACTTGAGACGCCAAGCTTGGTTGAGGTTCATCATACCCTGCATATCTTCTGTCATTTGCCCCAACCATGTATTGTTTTCCCTTTTAGGATTCACTGCATCCACCACAGTTTTTGCATCCCATTCAAAACAAACTTTGTTGAAACTCAGCTCAATACAAAATTCCATAGCTCTTAGGAGTGCAGCACTCTCGGCTTGGACAACAAATGCAATATTCTCTTTGCAACTTGTCAACACTGCTTGTAATCTACCATCTTCATCTCTGATCACCACTCCCAAGCCCATGCTTCCTTTTCCTTTGTCAAAAGCTGCATCAAAATTGACTTTGAAGTAAAGCCATTTGGGAGGTTTCCATCTAGGAGTTAGAGAGTTTTCTTTAGACCCTGGTATACTCCTAAGACTACTTTTGTTAACTTCTTTGTACAGATTTAAAACATCTTGAGCCCTTCTCACAACAGTCTCAGGTGTAGAGAATAAGTTCTGAAAAATAAATTCATTTCTTCTGACCCATATTTGATAGAACACGATTGAAACCAACTCCACTACATCCCAACACAGTTTCAACCTTATTTCATTCCATAGCAGATGGAAATCACAGAACTTCCTCTTCCACTTGCTCAGCCGATGAAAGGCTCCCCCCCACACATCAGCAGCTACAGGACATTCCCATAATACATGTACTATGGTCTCACTTACTTCTAGACAGATTGGACATTTGTTGTTTTCAATAATGTTCTTCCTATTAAGGTTTTCTTTCGTAGGAAGAATATTATTGAGACTTCTCCATATAAACATTTGCACCTTTCTTGGGATCTCGAGTTTCCATACCTCTTCCCACACTCCTTTAACCCCCTTCTTATTTGAAGTTTCCCCTGCCTTGCTAATAAGTCTGTCTGTTTCCAAAAAGTGTGCACTTTTCACACTAAATTCCCCTTTTGCGGTTCCAACCCACATCAGTCTATCACTGGCTCCCCTCTTATTGATTGGCATTGAGCAAATAGTTGCCGCTTCATTTTCATCAAAGACTGCCTTAACTAGATCTTGCTTCCACTCCCCCTATCTTCCTCAATCAGTGTATCAACTTTGGCCTTAGGATCGAGAGTGTTAACAGGTGTTTGAATCTGGAAGGTTACTGGACTAGGGATTCATTTATCCTTCCATATGCTTATGCTTTTCCCGTTTCCAACTCTCCATACAGCCCTTGCTTTAACCAAATCTAGGCTGGAAAATAAACTTCTCCAAATAAAAGATGGGTTACTTTTCAGGTTTGCCTCCAACAGGTTGCACTTCGGATAATATTTCTGTTTAAAAACTCTTGAAACCAAGGAATGTGGTTCCTTTAACAACCTCCAGCATTGTTTGGCTAGAAGAGCTTTGTTGAAGCTAATGAGGTCCCTGAAGCCCAGACTTCCCTGATTCTTCACTATCCCCAAAGACTTCCAGGATTTCCAGTGAATCCCCTTACCTTCAGCCTAATGAGACTACCAAAAACATGACAAAAGGGCCTCTATTTCTCTAATAAGGTTGCCAGGCAACTTAAAAACATACATGGTATAGGCTGGAATTGCCTGAAGTACACTCTTAATGAGGGTCTCTTTTCCTGCTGAGGATAGAAATTTGGTTTTCCAGCTATTGATTCGTTTCCATATCCTCTCCTTCAAGGACTTGAAAGTGTTGTATTTAGCCCTTCCCACATCAGTAGGAAGCCCCAGGTATTTGTTATAATCATTGCACCTTGATCCATTCACCAATTGTACTATGGATTCCTTTAAGGCCATCTTAGTATTAGAACTGAAAAATACACTAGTTTTATCATTATTTAGAGTTTGACCAAAAGCACTCTCATATAAGGCCAGAAGATCTCAGATTTTAAGCCATTCCCTCGTTAAAGCTCTACAAAAAATGACACAATCATCCGCAAAGAGGAGATGATTTATCCTTAAGCCCCCTCTTGTAATAGCCACCCCTTTTATCAAGTCCTTAGTTTCAGCATTGTATAACAAAGAACTCAGCCCCTCAGCACAGATTAAGAACAAGTATGGTGACAGAGGATCCCCTTGACGTAAGCCTCTCGATGGGGTAAAAAAACTCCACTCAACTCTATCATATGCTTTCTACATATCCAGCTTTACAGCCATATTACCTTCCCTGCCTTTTTGTTTCACTTTCATTGTATGGAGTACTTCGTATGCAACCATGATATTATCCGAGATTAGCCTATTGGGAATGAAAGCACTTTGGTTCCAAGAGATAATTGAATCCAAGACCTCTTTCAATCTCTTTGCCAATACTTTGGATATCAGTTTATAAGCTACATTACACAAAGAAATTGGCCTAAAGTCATTTACTGATAAGGAAGGATTTACCTTCAGGATAAGGACCAAGTGAGTGTGATTGAGATCTTTTGGTAGCCTTCCCTCTAAAAAAAAATTCAGTAACTGCCTAAGTTGTTTCCTTCCCCACTGCTGCCTAGTGATCTTGAAAAAAACCCGAACTAAAACCGTCTGATCCAGGTGACTTGTAAGGAGACATTTGTTTGAGTGCTTCTTCCACTTCTTGTTCTGTACAATCCTTTACCAACTGGAATTGCACCTTAGGAGTCAGTTCAGTCTCAATACCCCGAGAACATTCATCAAGGCTTTCAAAACTTGGCTGAGAAGTCTGGAAAATAGCTGAAAAATATCTTTTAAAGCCCTCTACTATGTATGCTTTACTACTCAGCACAGTCCCTGCCGTATCAGTGACATTAGTAATAGAGTTCTTTTTTCTTCTCTGTTTCACACAAGCATGGAAAAATTTAATATTTCTATCTTCTCCTTTCAACCAGTGTTTCTTAGCCCTTTGCCTCCACCATATGTCCTCTTGATCAAGCAGGAAGTCCAATTCTTTCCTAAGCCTTTTCTATTCAGCCATAGTTTCAGGTCTCTCATCTGTTTGAATTTGTTTTATCTGTTGGGTCTTCTATGTTATAGCTCTGGTTCTGTTGCTTCTCAAATTTCTGCTCCATTTTTTTAGGCCCCTTCTTGTTTGTTCTAACTTACTCATCAACATGTTCAAAATCCTCTCTTTCCCCGAATAATCATCCGAGACTCCTAAAATTATATCCTTACATCCTTCTTCCTTGCACCAATTGGTTTCATACTTGAAGGGCCTTGGTAGCCGACGAGGTAAAGGTCTCCCACTATCACATTGTAGCAAAATTGGATTGTGGTCAGAGCAGATTGCAATTTGGGTTGTCACTGAGAACTCGGCATAAGCTTCTCTCCATTCACTGTTTGCCAGAGGTCGGTCAAGTCTTTCTTTTGTGAATGTCCCATCCTCATTGTAGTTACTCCAAGTAAATTTGCCTTCCTTCCAACCTAGATCACTTAGGTTTCCTTCCTCTAATACCTGTCTGAATTTGCTCATGAGACTTTTGCTTCTTGGTCTCCCTCCCACTTTCTCATCTTTAAACATCAGCTCATTGAAGTCACCTATCACTCCCCATCCCCCTTCACTAGGCTTGAAAGATGAAAGTAAATCCCACGTTTGGCATCTTTAAGTTTGCCACCGGATGCTCATAAAAACACGTTAGGAGCCATTTTGCATTACCTCGAACATCATTAATCAACACATTGATATGATGTTGAGAGTAATTGATTAAATCCAATAACTTTTCTTGCTTCCATAGGAGCAATAGACCACCACTCTTCCCTCTCGCCTCAACAACTACACACCCATCATACTTCAATCGCTTCGCTACTTTTTGACTGTTGATGTAAGATAACTTCGTCTCCATTAAGAAGACTATATTGGGGCACTTATCCTTCACCATAGTGTGAAGAACTTGAACTGTTTGGGGGTTCCCAAGCCCCCGACAGTTCCAACTTAAAATAATCATTGGACCCAACTGGGCTGCCTTGCAGCCACCACCGATAACTCTGCAGGAGTTTCAAAATCCTAATTGACATTTTCCTTTGTTCTTCTGGGTTTCTTTAGGAGAAGGGAACTAACCTTATCGATTCCTGCTTCCCTCTTTCTTCCACGGGGCAGGCTAGGTTTCACCATAACATTATGATTCCTCTGCTCCTTTGCACTCCTTTTCCACTTCCATCCCTCTCCCACTACTTTCTGCTTCTGAGCCGAATCCACTAGGTCCTCTTGTTTCTTTTCATCCTCAACTGGGGAGACAGCCGTTAGAGGTATGCCATCCTGGCCTTCGGTTCCCTCCTGGTTTGTTATTGGCCCTGAATTGATATTAGGCCCCCTCCCAATCCCCAGCCCAAGCCCAACATGGATTTGAGTCTCCCGAACTATTTCCCTCCCATTAGCTTCCTCACCTTCTATACTGGTCATCGCCTGTACACCTACTTCACCCCTAATATGTGATTGTGTCTCCCCCATTTCTGTTCCAAATACTGTGTCTACTCCCTCTGATTCTGCTGACATATGGTCTCTTCCATCCACTCCTGTCATTCCACCTTTTTGTACGACTTTACTATTTTAAAGCTCAGGGAGGGTGTTGTCGTGGTGAAAAGTTTCCACCCCCCTCTCCGATGACCCTTATATTGTATTCCTTGCAAAATTTTCCTTCTCTATCCGTTCTCTCTCCCTTCCAGCTTCATTCCCTTCGTTCGCCCTGTCCCACCCTGCTACATCGACCATCTTTCTTTCCCCCTTCGGCATGTAGCCATAGCCCGAACTGTCCCCCCGAGGCTTCACCATCACCCTTCTTCCCCTTGAGTGACTTACACCCCTGACTCTTGTGTAGAATCGAACCACACTGGAAGCAAATCTTCGGAAGCTTCTCATAACGAAAATGGACCCAATGCTTCGTTCCCTGGTAATTTATGAATCTTCCTCTGTCTATGGCTTTTCTAAGTACCACCTCCACTTTCACCCGTAAACAATTCCCCCAGCCAACTCCATCCTCCTCAGTCTCCACTTCAAGGACTCTTCCTACTGAACTACCAATTTGGTACCCCAAACTTCAGACATGCACCCTAAAGGTAGATCGTGGATTTGTAGCCAGAAAACTTCTCTATCAAAGTTGAAGTTCCCCGGGCACTTGGTTCCATTGTACTTTATCAGTACAAAAAGAGCGTTTTCAAAAGTCCATGGTCTTCCTTCCAGAATTCTCTACATGTTCGCATGATTTTCGAACGTAATAATAAACGTATTTCGATCAACTTTTGAGAAAATAGCTCGTTTTCTGATTCGCCATATCCTTGCCATTGTGTTACTAATGAGTACTTTCTCCATTGTTCTCTCAGAGCATATTTTTCCTATTAGACTTCTCTCCCTCTTTCGGAGAATTTCTTCATCCCCCTTATTATACATCTCTAGAACCTCCTCTTCTTCATCTGTCAACCTAAATTTTCTCTGTTGTTCCTCTATTCCCTCTAACTTGGTTATACCCTCACGAGCTATTCCAACTTCAGCCTGAGTCGAGAAGTTCAGCACCCTAAAACACCACCTCTAGAACAAAGTGAATTGCATCAAGAGAGGAGACTAATATGGTAAAAGTTTACCATAATGCTTGTTAGAGGCAAATACTTTCCATTTTGACTATTCAATTGTGTCCTACTAGGTTATAATTTTCACTTTAGTATAAGGTATTATTAAATTACTATAAACATGCATATTATAATTTTTTAACATTCGTTTATTCAAGCATTTGCATTGCTCTTACGATTCTAAGCTAGTGTTATATAAAAAATAAAGAATTAAAAAAAATTAATTTTTAGTTTTGATAATATGTTCTATCTCGTGGTGCTGAGAAAGATTGTTGAGGGGCTCAATTTATTTTAAAAGAAATAGTATTTGTAATTATAAAATGTATAAGTGACGACTCACATATGTATATTTTAAAAATAAAAATATATAAGATTTATATTAAAAAAATTAATTTATTAATAATAAATATTATTAATTTTTTAAAAAAAATATGCTACGCGTGTAACTTTACTCATGTAGCTTGTCGCTAAAGTAGAGTGCCTTTCTTTTAGTTTAATTTTATTAGGCCAGGTTGCGAGCGGCAAAAATCAGATGCGAAAAACGTGGGGAAACTCTGACAAATAATGAATGATGAAAAATTCTGTTTCTTGAGCTTCACACTATGTACCACTATTTTTATAATTATTTTAATTTTTTTTTGTTATCAAATGTGCGATATATGAATGAAGGATAGAAAAATTTAATTATTTTAAAAAGAATAAAAAATAAAAAATAAAAAAAATAAAAAAAAAAGAATTTAGTGTGTAGGGTATGACCATGTAAATAGCAATACTCATGAATGATATCATCCAGTTTTTTTGTCATTTCCACTTCTTGTATCCTCACATTCCCTATCCTTATCTGCCACGTAGCCCCTTGCGGACGAGCTTGTTGCATCCTGTCCAACCTTGCCGTCCCAACAGTTCCCGCGTCCAGAGTTGACGTCGGTCTTGTTGACGCAACAAACGTCGTTCCCCCCATCCTCACGTTTACGCGTATCATCCACCTTATCCGGGGATCCGACTGTTCAGAACTATTCAAATCATTCATGTGGTCTGCTGTTTTCTATTTCCATAAGAACCCTCATTTATTGTTATTCTAATATTCTTCGTTTTATGCTGCACCCCAATATGTAACATGCTAAAGGGATTGCAGTTACGTGCTCAATGGAGAGTTTCAAAAGTATTGTTAGCAACAGATTGTTTGATACTTGTTCATATTTTGAATGATATATCTGAGTTTCTACAACTTTAATATTGTTAACAATTTTAATTTTAATCTACAAGATATTCGCAGACTCATGAAGAGTTTTCAAGAAGTAAAAGTTGTACATATTAATCAATCGGATAATATGGCCGCTCATCAGTTGGCAAGACATGCATGAGAAATTGATGATGTTATTATGTGGTGGGATTACAGTCTTTTATTTGTAAGTCAAACTATTTGGTTTGATAGGAACTCTATTTGTAAAGAATTTATTTGATTTTAATGAATTTTTTTTATTATTAAACAAAAAAAAAACATGGTAAAAGGAAAGAACTTTACAACGTCAAGTCTCTTCCAATACATGTAACTTATTTCAATAGTTAGCTCTAAGGTAATTTTGATTACTTAAAATACAAGGGGTAATAATCGTACCCCTATGCACAATCCACAACGTAAAAGCATACACCACCCATTTCTAATTCTATGGAAATTTATTTTGAGTAACTTTTCATAAAACGTCCATTTGTCATAATTTATCATGTCTATGAATGTCTCTCATTTGCTAATCTTCCGATACTCTTAAATAAACCTTATGAGTTGTCTTTTTTAATATGCATAATTTCATCATTGAAAATGATTTCATTAATGTCGTTAACATCATTCACTTATATCTAATTGGAAGATTGCCCCGTTCATAAAAAAACACCAACTCTAAACAACTAGTCTCGTTTGTTTTTGTAAATGAGATGAATTGAGATCAAAAAGTCGAATAAAATATTGTTAGAATATATTTTTTAATATTGTTTTAGAATTTAAAAAAATTAATTGTTTATTTTATTTTGTATTAAAATTTAAAAAAAATTGTAATGATTAGATGAGATGAAATGAGATGAGATAAGTTGAGAAGTTTTTTAGATGCTTGATCAATCATGTTGTCACTTTTCTTGCACATAATTTTGCAAAAATGACCTCTAATGATATCGCTAGATGCATTCTCATATCACAAAGACTACCCCACCTCTTTTGTAATTGTTATACCAAGGAAGCCACCACCCACCTTCCTCTTCAACTTATCATAAATAAATAATAGTATTCATACGCATCATTGTACCCCTTAAGGTGGGGTGGCATGGGATTATGAGAGAGAAGAAAAAAAAGAAGCTCAAAGTGGAGCGGTAAATCGATATACAAGACAAGGGGGTTGACGGCAAATTGAGTTTAAATTGTACAGAAAAATCGAAAAAGCCTGTTTATTTATGTTCTACTTTGTGTCTTCAACCAACTCACACGGTTTCGTTACGTACCCCCCAGCTTCCATTTTCTCTCTTTGCNCCCTGGTGAAAAGCACTGCTCAATAGTCGATTGTTTGATTTACTGTATTTGAAACCCTGTCGTTGAGGTATGCGTTAATTCTGATTTTGGTTGCTCGGCAGTGATAGGAGAAAGAAAGAAAACGTGAAACTTGAAAATTCTAATTTCAACGAGGATTTTGTGATTGGCCAAGTTTTCTTAGATTTTCTCACATTCTTTATGCAATCAAAGTGGAGGAACATATATATGTATATATAGATATGTCGCTTAATGTGAGTGTTGATATATGTAGTGTGAAATTGGTGGAGCAAGAGCTGTGGCAGCGGGAAGAGAAGGGGTTGATTGGTATTCTTCCAGTTCGTGATGCTGCCGAGACAACAACAGCAATAGGCCCCATGCTATCTCAAGGTGATGTTTTGACCCATTGATTCTTTTAGTACATACTTGTCCGTCTGTTGCTTGATGACAAACAATTATGTTTCTTTGTTTTTATTTGTTGAATTGTTAGATGTCGGAAGTGATTCTGGTGAGAGAAGCTCGAGAGTTCACGTTGGCGCATCCGATTCTCACAGGCTTGATGTCAAGAATCAGCAGGAAAATATGCATTGGCATACCAGGTATGCTTCACTTTGGCATATATTTGTGCTGCACTGGAAAAGTTTTGGTTAACTGTGATAATGCTAGGTGTTTACACAAACCAGAATGTGAACTGTGAGCTCATAGTGATTTGATATCTTATTTCTCAGGGGAGTTGCAGCTCGTGCTTTACATTTGTCAAGAGGAGTGGAGAAGCCAAGCGGTAGAGTTACATACATAGTTGTTCTTGAAGGTTTGTGCAGATTCAGTGTCCAGGAACTTAGCACCAGAGGAACGTATTACACTGCACGAATATCTCCTCTTGAAATAACAAAGGCTGGTAAGTTTTTGTTTCACAAGAGATAAAAGATAATAATATTTAGCAATCTCTTGTTTCTTAACTTTCGTTTTCCTGGTTTTATTTTTATCCATAATTTTTGGCTGTTAAATTGATGGTTAAAATCAAGTTTAAGACGTAAGTAATGTGTTGTTACTTGTATTTTTCCTGGCATCCATAATAATCTTTCTAGTGTGCAAATGCAAGTGTGCATGTACACACACACACACTTGTTGATATTGTGTATTAGTCACCAATCATTATAAAAGTTTGAATGGAAGAGGTGAATTCAACTATTTAATTAGTATAGAATGGAGTTGGAGTTTGAATTAATGATCACCACTTTGATAATATGTTAAATCATTTCATAAACTTAATAATTGCATATGAACGCGACCCACTAGTGTCGGCCTTAAAGCTGACTGTTGCAAACATTATGATTCTTTAGCTGTGGTTTATGGGAAGAATTTTGCTTTGAGTTCATATATGGTCACAAATTAAAGGTTAGCTAGGCGTCAATAAGTTTAAACTATCTGGACACATGGCGCCTATGTTTATCAAGTGCACACCAACATCCTAATTCCCTTCATGTGCATGCCCAAACTTTACATGGACCCTGAAACAGGAATAGGATCAGGATCAGAATTTGCAATAGACAAATATTTATAATAGAATTTGACAAGGGAGGTTCCCCCCACTTGGAATACAAGACCAATTTCGACAAACTGGGTTGAGGGTAGGTTTGGGGAGTGAGATGAGAATTTTTGGTTTTAGATGAAAGTTTAAAATATTATTTTTTAATATTATTATTGTTTTGAGATTTGAAAAATTTGAATTGTTTATTATATTTTGTATGGGAATTTGAAAAAGTTGTAATGATGAGATGAGATGAGAATTTTGTGACCTGTCCTAAATGTTGGAAACCATCAGTCCCAAAAGCCTAAACTATTAGGAAGTAGGCTAGCATTGGATATCAAGTGCATCCTGACATACCGACAGATAATTGGAACAGAATTGTTCCCCTGTCACTCTAACCCAATAAGGCCTTCCCCAATCCTGACCGTTTCTAACTCTATACTCAGAGGTCCAAACATGAAACATAGATTAGAAAAGGGGTTTTCAAATGGTTAATATACGGTATGTTTCTTTACTCATGGTTTTACATGAAAATTTATTAAGATGCTAGCTGTTACATAGGAATTACTGCCTATGGTGGGTGATTTGTGCAGTATATCTTGCCTACTTCACTTCTTGTTTAGATTCCACTGTGCAGTTTATGCTTTTATTCCCAGTCACAAAAGTTTTTAAGCTTCTGATGAGATCACTATTATTTGTCTGCTGGAATGCTGAAATCTTAACTAGAGATGGAGCAAGTGGAGCAAGATCCAGATTTCATGACATTGTCTCGTCAATTCAAAGCAGCTGCCACAGAGTTGATTTCTGTCCTTGAGCAGGTAGACTTTCGGCTAGATTCTTTTTCACATCTGGAAACTCTGTTGAGAGTGAAATTTGCAAATGTCTGTGAATATTTCTCTTTTGGTTGTGTTATATAATTGTATAATCCTAAAAGCATGCTCAGGGGAATCTTCTGGAAGCAGTTACTCTCCATGATAATGTTTATCCTGATTTTATGTTTTTTGGAAATTTTTAAGATATTGGTATTATCATTAGCAGCTTATGAATTGTGATGACGGATATCTCTTGTAGTAAATCTGATGTTTGGGATCTTTTATATGGTATCTAGATTCTCATGAGACTCCCTTCTTTTTATGAATTTTGCTTACAGTGTAATGAAATTATCATGAATAATGTGTGATCCTGTCATCACTGGTTGATCTATTGTTTGGTGGAGTAATTTTCTTTTCTAAGTAAGATGAGCTTTATTACTTATAAAAAAAAAAAAAAAGAGAGTAAGATGAGCTTCATTAATGAACAAAGCAAAACTATCCAAGCGCACAAGGAGTATGCATCAGATATACCTAAACAGAAAAGGTAAAGAAGTCCTGAAAATTCAGGGAGCTAAAGCTAGAGAACCATATGGGTATTTTTTCTTATGAGTAAGATAAGCTTTATTAATGAGTGAAACAGAACTATCCAAGCACACTTGGAGAATACATTAGATATACCTAAATGGAGAAATTAACGAGACTTGGAAAAAATTAGAATTTACAGCTAAAGAAACATAATTGGCTAGTAAAATTTATTAAAGAAGAAAGCCTTGAAATTCTCCATTGTTCTCGTGCTGCCTTCGAAGCTCTGATCATATCTCTCTTTGTATGCACCGCATTAAATAGATTTGAAGCATTTTCTACCAAATATCCCTGTGGTAATTCTCGAATGTTCTTTCTAGTATGCTGATTGGTATACCACCCATCTAGGCATCTCGTCCAGTCGCCTAAAAAGACTGAAACATCTTTCCACAAAGTACTAGCTATCTCACAATGGAGTAAGTGATGATCGGCGGTTTTCCCACGCCCTTTATACATGCAACACCCCATGATTACCACAAGAAGTCTCTTACTTTAGTTCACCAAGGTAAGGGTTTTCCCTGGTGTAGCCATTCAAATAAAGAAAGCCTCTCTCAAGGGGACCTTGTCCCTCAAGATGCACTTCCGGGGAAAGTGATACTATTGTTTTTTTTTTATAAGAAGTAAATTTTATTCATACGAATGAACTAGGCATAGCCCTTGTACACAAAAGTATACAGAAGAAAACACCGAGATACATGTAAAGAATCAATGTATTACAGAACCATTCAACTTAGACCATTCCTCTCTTGTATATGGCCCAACGCACTTTGTCTAACCCGTCTTGTCTCAAGCAAGCAGAATACACCCAAGCATAGAATGTGTTTATATAGGTCCATCTCCCATTGAGGGGAACTGTATGAAAGCTGTAAATTATCTACCACCTATGAATCCTTAATCCTTAATCCGGAGAAGAAATTTTAAGATGTTGATCTCCACACTGCACATCATACCATAATTTTTTCATGGATCTAACTCCAACCTCATATCTGCTGTGCTGGGAAATCTTTCTCAACCTTTTTTTTATATTTATACATAGTCCAATCTCATAAACCTCATTCACCTCATTAGAGCTCCATCTGCCCCAAACACTACCATCTTTGTGTCTATCACCATTGGCAAATGAGATTTATGAGATGATTCACTGCTCTCCACAGGCTCTCTTTCGCTGGCATTGCTGCCTTAGCCAGTTCCTCAATAGGGTTTGGTTGAATGTAATCAACTTATACCTAAACCATCCATGGAGGCTGGGGAGCACAACACCTTGGGCCAATTATCTTTTGGTTTCCTTGGTTTTTTTCTTTGCTGGATGTTGACAGCAAAAGGAGAAGCATTGACAATGGAAAATGTAGATACTCTTGGCTGTTACACGCCACACGCTCGCGCGCGCCTGCGCGCGTGCGCACACACACACACACACTTATATGCATGTATTAATACTCTTGGTTGATTTATTGACTGTATAATGTATTGAATAAGATTCCTGATTTTTCTCAAGATAAATGCTAATTGTACTTAAGAAAAACTTACAAAAAACTTCTCAACTTGTTAGCTATTGATATGATGAGATTATGAAATTTGGAATTCAAAATTTGAATTTTGAAAGAAAAATAAAACAAATTAGTCTCGTACATAAAAGTATTAAGTAAAATTATAAGTACATGTAGCACTGCCACTACTCATTTCTCAAAGTTGGAAAAAGTATCATCTTGTTATTTCCTGCATGTACATTTATGTTATTATTCTATCTGTCAATAAGTCATGTCTTTATATCCGCTCATAGAAACAAAAAACAGAAGGAAGGACAAAAGTTCTATTGGAGACAGTTCCTGTTCACAAATTGGCAGATATCTTTGTTGCCAGCTTTGAGATAAGTTTTGAAGAGCAACTATCCATGTTGGATTCGGTTGATCTGAAAGTAAGGCTTTCAAAAGCTACTGAGTTAGTTGATAGGCATTTACAGGTACTCTCACTCATTTGTGGTTGAAATCTCGTGCCTTTGCATCCTGTTCATTTTGATGCTTCCTTCAGCTTTTTGTAGTCACGTTAGTGGTTACTTGTAACAGTCAATACGTGTGGCAGAGAAGATTACACAGAAGGTCGAGGGACAGTTATCAAAATCACAGAAAGAATTCCTTCTGCGTCAGCAGGTTAGCTCTCATGAAATTATGGTTTTAGTTTTTTTTTTTCAAATGCATACGTGGGAGTGGAAAGAATAGGTATGAAAATCTACAAGGTTGTGCCCCCCACACTCCCTCGTTTTGTGCCAACATTTCTTATTGGAAGTTACCTCACAGTGCCCATCCCCATAACGGTTGCAGGATAATTTTATTTCGACTTTTTTTTAGTCATTATTATTAATGTCTTAATATGGGTGAAGGTTTTCCCCATATATAAGTTTTTGGAAAAATAGAGTCTTAAGAGTTCCCATATCTCTTAAGGCACACATCCAATTATCAGATACATGTATCAAACTTACTTTTCTGCATTTGCCTTACTTGCTAAGAATATAGTTAAATACTAAAATAATCCCTATATGTTACCCTTGGGACAGATTGGTTCCTATATTCTAGTTTTGAACTTTTTGCTCCCTATGCTTTTAATTTTGATCATTTTAGTCCCTCCCTTGGTACATTTTAAAATGCCATGTCAGTACCAATGATTGGTGCCATTTGTAAAAATGAAAAAATAAATACAAATTAATAATATCATTTAAAAATATTAGAAAAAATAAAAAAAGGCTTGCGACTTTCCATCTAGGTGGGATGCTGTAGGTTATGCCCAGGCACTACTTGGGTCGCACAACCTGAACGTTGCCTAGGTGTGATCTAGGTGTGGCGCACGCTTGAGTGGGCTCAGGCAATGCTTGAGGATTGCCCATTTTTTTGTATTTTTTTTTGTAAGTTTTTGTTTCTAAATGATATAATTTTTTTAATTTAAGTTTAGTATTTACTATTGAACTCTAAAAAAAAAAGAAATGGACTTTGAAAGATGAACGCTGACAGTTAGAGGTGTCATTTGTCCAGCCCAATTGATCTTGGAGGAGAATTTTGGACCGGAGCCATTTTTTCGGTCCACCAAAAGACCAGACCAGACTGTCAAGGCCTTAAGACCGGACTGGACCACTTTGGTTCTGTTTGGTCAGTCTTATCGGTGTATTTTGGTCCAGGCTGCTTTTCCCCCCTTTTTTGTTCAAGTTTTTGACAAAAAATTGTTTAAAATGATAAAAAAAGTAATTATAGCCCAAAGGTGGGAAGCAGGGAGTTTTATTCAGCTCATAGAGATGGGGATAGGGGCCTTATAGCCCAAAGGTGTGTTAACTCTCAAGGTGCATTCATGTCGCTGGTGGATTTCAGAATGGGGGGGCGAAGTAACAGTATCCTCATTCTTGAAGGGAGAGATGGGATCGGGTGGAGAAAACTGGTGGACGTGTTGAGGACGACCAGCCTTGCAACTGGTCCTATGGTAACTGCAACGTCGGCAGCTGCAGGTATAACCACTAGAGAAAGACTAGCCTTGTATCTGGATGCTGTAAAAAAACCAAGGGTTTTGGACCCATCCCATCAACTTGTCAGACGGAGAGGAAAGGCACCATTGTAGTCTGGGTCAGTAGAGGAAGAGGTAGTGGGGCAGAGAGTGGAGGGGGCTGTCAGTGAAAATGTTGGTCTCAATAAGGAAAGCATTCTGCAGGTTGTAATGGAGATGCAAAAAAAAGTTGACGATTTGCAGGCAAATATATTTGAAATAAAATGGTGCGTTGAAGGAGTTTTAGATGTGGGAAAGGGCATGGGCCTAGAGAATGGCCAAATGCACCAGCCTATGGGCCAGCCGAATGGGCCCAGCAATCAGGCGCAGGCCTTATGGCGAAACCGGGTGAAGTTGGGCCCGGGAGAAGCTGGGCTTCGTTTTCAACAGTAGTTGAAGAGGCCAGTTGGGAGGCCTTTGTGGAGGAGATGTGGAGCGTCTGCCTCAGGCCCTTCGACAGTTGGGCCTCAGCCATCGTTGCTGGCGAAGGGCCAGGTGGCCTCTGTGAAGGCGGTGACATCTCCGACGGAGGCTATGGTGCCAAATTCTGGGCTGATGGAGTATCCACTGTGGAAAGAAATGTGTGAAAGGTCTTGCGGTCCATCCCAGAGCTCTCCGATGGTTGCCGGTAATGCAAAGATCATAGAACTGCCGACGGTTCCTTTGCCGTCGAGGGAGGATCAGAGCTGTAGGGTCGCTTCCTGCAAAGAGCTTGCGATGGAAGGGCATACGGTGAGACAAAAAGGGCCGATGGTGGTGGAAGTGGAGTCTCCACCACTGTGCGATGCTGCTGCTGCTCCAACCAGCCAGAAGATGCCGATACACTTGGTGGGAGGGTCTCTTCCCCAGTCAGAGGTCCATGGTCAACTCGAGGACCACCTTGACTGTATAGAGGCCGGGAGTCTTAGTACTGAAGCTCAAGTTCCAGGGGCTGAGGGGACAAGGGCGGAGGTGACGATGGTCCCTGAGACTCAATCACCCACTAGTAATGCTTTGGTTGAATGGGAGGGCAGGAATTTATTTGGGGAGGAAGAAAAGGGGATGACTCCTAATCGGCAATGGGATTCCAGTGAAGGGGAGCCTATCCCGTTAAACTGTTTGCTTCCAACTGAATTGAATGCTTCGGACTGGGTGTTTCAAAAGTTGAAAGATTTGCATCACTGGATAGGTATGGAATGTGTGGGATATGAAGAACAGTTTATGGCTCTACTTACTGCAATTGAAGCGGGTCATACACAGTCTAAGAAATCAGGGTTGAAAAAACAGCGGGAACTCAAGCGTCTAACTTGGTCTTTGAATTATGAAGGAAGCTCAAGTCATGAGAGATCCAAAGGGAAGGGGCTTGCTTATTCTTTATGCAGCCGAAAATTGTGTCTTGGAATGTCCGTGGGTTAAATGAGGTAAGTAAGAGGCTTCGCATAAAAAATTTGTTGCGAGAATGGAGGGCGGACATAGTTTGTTTACAAGAAACGAAACTGAAACGTGTGTCTAGAAGATTAATTCGAAGTATTTGGAGTTGCACTTATGCGGATTGGGTTTATCTAGCTTCGAATGGGGCTTCGGGTGGAATTCTAGTGATGTGGGATAAAAGAGTTGGTGAGCGAATGGAGGAGTTTGTGGGGGAGTATACAGTGGCATGCTCTTTTAAGAGTGTGGCAGATAATTTTGTGTGGGTTTTTGCAAGTTTATATGGCTCAAATGTAGACAACGATAGACGTCTCTTACGGGAGGAACTTGCTGGGCTACATAGCTGGTGGGAGCTTCCTTGGTGTATCAAAAGAGATTTTAATGTCATCAGATTTCCTAGTGAAAGATCGGGTGAGAGTAGGTTGCGCCCAGCAATGACAGAGTTCTCAGAGTGTATTTTTTATTTAAATTTGTTGGATATTCCTCTATTGGGGGGTTTCTTCACTTGGTCGAATAGTCAGTCATGGTCCCGGCTAGACAGATTCCTAATCTTACCGGAGTGGGAGGTGCACTTTCCGGAAGTGTGTCAAAAAAGGCTGCCACGCCTTTGTTTGGATCATTTTCCTATATTGTTGGATTGTGGAGGCATTCAAAGCGAGTGTCGATACTTCAAGTTTGAAAACGTGTGGTTGAAAAGTGAAGGCTTTGTGAATAAGGTTAGGCAATGGTGGTCTTCATATAAGTTCCATGTTTACCCCTCATACATCCTAGCCTGTAAGTTAAAAGTTTTGAAAAATGACCTTAAACTTTGGAATTCACAATCCTTCGGAGGCATAAGGGAACGGAAAAAATTCAAGGTGGAGGAGTTGCAACAATTTGAGCAGATTATGGAGACTAGAACCCTTTCACCGGAAGAGGTATTGCACAAGTCAGAGTTGGTTGCAGAATTAGAAAGAATACTATCCCTAGAGGAGATTTCTTGGCGCCAGAAGTCGAGAGCTTTGTGGCTGAAAGAGGGGGACTGGAGTACTAAGTTCTTCCATAGAGTTGCTAACTCTCATAGAAGAACTAATACCATTGAAATGCTAAACATTAATGTTATGGAGTGCAAGGAGGCCACTTTGATTCGTGACCATGTGGTGGAGTTCTATGAACAACTACTAAAAGAACGTGAGGGATGGAGACCAAAGTTGGATGATCTTGTTTTTGACACTATTGAGCCTTAGGAAGCATCTTGGTTGGAGAGGTCTTTTGAGGAGGAGGAAGTGTTTGATGTAGTCAGGCGCATGGGTAAAGATAAAGCTCCAGGCGCATATGGTTTCTCGATGGGTTTTTTCCAATCTTGTTGGGAGGTGATGAAAGTGGATATTATGAAGGTGTTTCAGGAAATATCCTTGGTTGGAAAGTTTGAGAAATGCCTAAATGCTACTTTTATTGCATTGATTCCAAAAAAGATTGGAACGGTGGAGGTTAAGGACTTTCGACCCATTAGCCTTGTGAATGGGGTGTATAAAATTATATCCAAGGTTCTTGCTAATAGACTGGGGGCGGTTTTGGGCAAGATCATTTCTAAACCACAAAATGCATTTGTCAAGGGGCGACAAATTTTGGATTCAGTTTTGATAGCGAACGAGGGCCTGAATAGCAGATTAAAGGCTAGCTCCACTGGTATTATTTGTAAGTTAGATATGGAGAAGGCGTATGACCATGTAAATTGGGATTTCCTCTTGTATTTGTTGGGGAGATGCGGTTTTGGGTCTAGGTGGTGTACTTGGATTAGGTGGTGCATTTCTACAGCCAGATTCTCAGTATTGATTAATGGCTGTCCTACCGGCTTTTTTCGCAGCTCACGAGGTCTAAGGCAAGGAGATCCTTTGTCCCCACTTCTCTTTGTTATAATTATGGAGGCTTTGAGTACGATGACATTGGCGGCGGTTACGCATGGGTTTCTAACTAGATTCCAGATTGATGATCCTAATAGGGGCACTGTTACTTTGTCTCATTTACTTTTTGCAGATGATACATTTATTTTCTGTGAGGCAGACCGAACCCAGTTGAGGTCATTGAAGGCTTTGTTATTATGCTTTGAAGCAGCGTCAAGCTTGAAAGTTAATTTTAACAAGTCAGAGTTAGTGCCAGTGGGGAATGTGAGTAATCCTAGGCAACTAGCTAGTATTCTTGGGTGCAAGGTAGCCTCCTTCCTATTACCTATTTGGGATTGCCGTTGCGGTTGCAGCTAGGGCCTCATCCATATGGGCTTCAGTCATAGAGAAGATAGGAAGGAAATTGGCAGGGTGAAAAAGATTGTATTTGGGAAGTGGCTATGGAGATATAATAAGGAGACAGAAGCTCTATGGAAGCAGGTGATTGATTGTAAATATGAAAGCATGTGGGGGGGCTGGTGTACTGAAGAGGTGTACGGAGCTAGAGGTGTGGAAGTTTGGAAACACATTAGGAAGGGGTGGGGGGATTTTAGTAGCCATTTTAAATTGGTGTTGGGGAGGGGTTCTCGCATTAAGTTTTGGAGGGACATATGGTGTGGGAATGAGGCCCTAAAGGATTCATTTCCAGCAATTTTTCAGTTGGCATGCAACCAGGAAGTGTCAACAGAGGACCTCATGCTTCTAATAGGGGACCAAGTGCAGTGGAACATCACATTTAGTAGAGCGGCACAAGATTGGGAAGTGGACATCTTTAAGGATTTTTTCAGCCTTCTTTATTCTGTGAAGCCGAGTAGATAGCAGGTTGATAGGATGTGGTGGACTCCCTCGGGTAAGGGCATTTTCTCAGTTCGATCATTTTATAAGTCCCTTTTCCGAGTAGCAAATATTTCGTTCCCATGGAAAAGAATCTGGAGAAATAAGGCGCCTCCGAAAGCGATCTTCTTTACTTGGACAGCAACGTTGGGGAAGATTTTGACTACCAACAATCTGAGGAAGCGCGGGTTAGTTATACTAGATTGGTGTTGCATGTGTAAGAGATCTGGAGAGATAGTGGATCACCTCTTGTTACATTGCGAGACTACTAGAGCCTTGTGGGTAGAAGTCTTTAGCCGAATAGAGTTAGCCTTTGTTATGCTTGAACGGTGGTGGATCTATTGGCCAGCTGGACACTTCTGAGAGGAGTTCAACAAATCAAGGCGATGTGGAATATGATCCCGATTTGTATTATGTGGTGTATATGGCAAGAGCGCAACAATCGGATTTTCAAAAATCAAGAGCGGTCTCCGGCGGAACTTATAATGCTCTTTTTTCGTACTTTATTTCTTTGGGCCATTGCTTTAGACTTTAATGGCCTGAATTTTCATGATTTTCTAGTTTCCCTTACCTCGACCTAGATAGGTCTTATCTGTTGTATACTATCTTGTGTACTTGGGTTTTGCCTATCTCTATTAATATATATTTGATTACTTATAAATAAATAAAAAAGTAATTAAGTGAGAGATTTAGTCTAAGTTTTCTTACTATGTATATACTTAACTACTTAAGTTTTTAATTAAGTGTAATAAATTAATAATGTTAATGGCATGTGCATCATCAATAATTAATAGTTAATAGCCTATCTTGAAATTCATAACATTTAATATTTTATATAATCTAAACATAAACAATTAGGTTAGAAGAAAATTATATAATTACTTGCTTTCAATTTATATAACTACCAGTCCGGTCCGGGCCAATTGAAACCAGTCAGTCTGGTTGGTTTTTCCTTCCAGACGAAATTCCTACATGCCTAATTAAAGTCAGTATTGTTCCATTTTTCATAGGTATGTGTGACACATGTATCTGATAGTTGATTACCCGTGGACCTTCTTTTTCTCGATCGATCGAGCAAAACTAAAAATCTGTGTGATATTGAGATTTCTGATAAAGGATGTTTTCAAGTAGAGCGGGAAGGCTTAGTTAAAAGGAAAGTAAATGCACTTTCATGAGATCCCAGGCTAAAAGCCATTTGTTGACAGTTTAGTGGGGCCCTGTACCGTAATCAGAAAGCTTGAATGAACATTCTCTCGATGAAAGATTGCAATCAAGTCCAATGATACGTACAGAGGACACAAGAGAAGAGTAACTTAAACTTATCCCCTTCAGTATGTTGCAACCTCACATTTTTGGCTTATTTTATTTTATCATTGTCTTGTTAACATTTCTATTTTGTATTTGTTTATCTTTAGTTCTGCAGTAGAAAATATTTATATTGTTACTTCTCTTTATCTGCCCTAATTATTCCTCTATCTTGGCTACTTCATCTGAAACATATTCCAGATGAGAGCTATAAAAGAGGAGCTTGGTGACAATGATGATGATGAGGATGACGTGGCTGCCTTGGAGAGAAAGATGCAAAGTGCAGGAATGCCTTCAAATATCTGGAAGCATGCACAGAGGGAGCTAAGGTATGATCTATGAAGAAATGTGTATAAAGTGGACTTTAGTCTTCTGACAAGGGACCAAATAATGTTACAGTGTGGCAATAAAAGTAGTAGATTCTTTTCAGGCCATGCATATTAGTTGAGCTTTGACTACAGTCTTTGGGTGTGTTTGGTTGAGAGAAATTTTGAGAATTTTTTTGAGATGTATTGTTATTGGATTTTGTGAAAGCAGATAGGAAAATTTAAATATATAATTTTGTNTAATTCGGCACAACTCTCTTTTGAACATCATTAATTGTATACTTTCATCATCTAGGATATTGTAATCAGTCAATTCTGGGGAGACATTAGGCCTTTATAGAGTTATCTTGTGGCAGGATTGTGATGCTCCTCTAGAGCCAAGCTATCATAAATAGCTTTCATAGGTACTTTCTCCTTTTCCTTGTCATTAAGAAGCTCTCCTCCTTTTTATTCATTATCTTGTTGCTTTGTAAAGCTTCAAGTGTCATCAAGAGGAGAAAATGAAAGGGTAGGCCTAAACACTGACTGGTCATGTTAACTTATGGCTGTTTCTAATTGTCGAACTGATGGTGTAGACCATTGGAAATGTCCTCCCAGACTGAACCAATAGGGCCATGATGAAGTTGAGACGAACAAATTGCTGCTGGTAATATTATGGTGGATAGGATGCTTTGGATGAAGACAGGGAGTAGGAAGTTTACTGTATGATCTCTGTACAAGACTTTGTCAAGTCAAAATCATACTTTGTTCCCTTGGAAGTGTATTTGGAAAGTAAGTTGCCATCAAAGATTGCTTTCTTTGGTTGGACTGCATCTCTAGGGGAAACTTTGAGTTTGGATAATTTGAGGAAGCAGGGTCTTGTCGTAGTGGATTGGTGTTATATGTGTAAGAAGAATAGAGAGTCATTGGATCACCTTTTACTTCATTGTGAGATGGCAAGGATGTTATGGGTGGAGATCTTTAATAGAACGGGTATTGCTTGGGCGATGCCCAAGCGGGTGGTTGATTTATTTGCTTGTTGGCAAGGGTGTAAGACCAATTCACTTATTGTGGATGTATGAGTATGATTCCTCTATGCATCATGTGGTCTCTTTGGATTGAAAGGATGGTCGAAGTTTTGAAGATAAGTAGCGTTCTCCAGATGAGCTTAGAAGTTTCTTCTTCCATACTTTATTTCGTTGGACCTCATCTTGTGTTTCTAATGGAGCTTGCTTAAATGATTTTCTTGTATCACTTTCTAGCTCCTAATATTGTAATTAGGTGTATACTGTTTGTATACCTTCTGTGTACTCGGGCTATGCCTATTTACTTATTTCAATAAATTGTTATTTTACTTTTTAAAAAAATTGCTGCTGGTAAATTGTCGGTCCATTAGTTAGTTTGGGTAGGGTTTTGGTTTTATCTTGGCCTGTTTGGGCCCATTGTTGGCTGTTGCTAGTACCCTCATTGACCCTATGTATCATCAATCTTCAACTTTAAATTATGAGATGGGCAAACATACCTTGATGGTTGAACCTGGTGGTTGTCTACCTTGATCCAGTGGGAGGCGGGGGAGTCAGCTTGGACTTGGAGCATGCAAAGTAGTGGATTCACCATCTCGATGAGTGGTGGCAACACTAGGAGGTGCTTTGAACTGCTGGATCTTGGATTGGGGAATTCACAGATTGACATTGAGCTAGAGATGTGAGTGACACCCTTCACATATTGGTGATGTTTCACAAGCTCAATCACCATAGATTGGGCCTTGACAGGTTGTGAAAGTGAGCGATGAGAATTAGTAAGAGAGATTGAAATGCCATGAAGGTGAGAGATAGCAGTTTCAGGAGCCAGATGTTGTGGAAGGCTGTGAGGGCACCAATGCCAATGTGACTTTGTAGGATAAGTTTAGTTGGTGGTTCATCATAAGGTGGGAGGGAGGGTTTGGATCTGATAGTGAACTTGGCACAAAAGAAGAAGTTGGAAGGTGGTCTCTGTTTGTTCGAAATAAGAAGAGAAAGACTAAGAAGGGTACTTCTTGTAAGGTGCTGGTTGGGTCAGAATTTGTCAAAATTTTGACGCCCGAATCAACAGCTTTGGTGCTTTGGCTTGCATAACTAACGTTGACCTGCAATTGTTGGTAACCGACTGATTTTGGCTGGTATCCTGTTGGATCAGATATTTGGAGTCTAGCTCGCCCCTATGAAAGAGAGAAATTTCCAACCACGCACTACTTAGTTCTTTATGAAGTCCCACTTAGTATGCAAGCATCATACTGAACAATTTACTAGTCTATATTGGTTGAGAACCTATAATTGTCAGCTACCTCAAGATGTAATGAAAATAATTTTAGTTAATGGTCATGTTTAAGTTTACATTGTTCACATCTGTTTCTCACTCAAGAAAGATTTGCCTACTTTCCTTGGGATGGTTTGGGAAGCTTGATTTAGTAATTGAATTTTTTTAAGGGATCTTAAGTTTTTGAAATATCATAAGATACCATATCTAAAGGACCTGGTATGATTAGCTCTGCTCAATTCCTGATGTTTTTTAATTTTGTCTGTATATTCACGTACCGTCTCTTCTTTGATAAGTGACACAGTTCTCATATTTCAACTTATAGAAACTAAGGCCATGTTTGGTTTCCATTTTTTCTTTTTTTCTTTTTTTCAAAGAACAAATCAATTTTAATCCAACATCTTTTAGACACCAAAAGATTTCTATTTCTCAAAAAACAATTTCATCTAATCATTGGTGTAGGTTTTTCATAAAAAAAAAACCTTACAAAAATTTCATCCAAACAACTTCTCAAATCTACCTACCCATTTTCACAAACCCCAATTCAAAATGCATACTTTTTTTTTCCCAAATTACTCTTTCCTAACTTTGACAAAACCCAATACAAAACAGCTCAAAATTTTCACTCATTAAGCATGCCTGTAAGTGTCAGAAGTGTCGGACTTTTAATTTTTTCTTCATTTCTTTTTTAAAACTCAGGCGGCTTAAAAAGATGCAACCTCAGCAACCTGGGTATAATAGTTCACGTGTTTACTTGGAGCTTCTAGCCGATCTGCCCTGGCAAAAGGCCAGTGAAGAAAATGAGTTGGATCTGAAAGCTGCAAAAGAACATCTTGATAGCGACCATTATGGTTTAGTCAAGGTCAAGCAAAGGATTATTGAATATCTAGCTGTTCGCAAGGTTAACAATCATCTAAGTCTTGTTGTCATGAGTGTTTTAAGGCTTGAAGTTCTGCTTGAATTTGATGGTTATATGGAATGATTTTTTTGGGGGGTGGTTGCAGCTTAAACCAGATGCAAGAGGTCCGGTATTGTGCTTTGTTGGCCCACCAGGTGTTGGGAAAACATCTTTGGCTTCATCTATTGCTGCTGCTTTGGGCAGAAAGTTTATACGCATATCCCTTGGTGGTGTTAAGGACGAGGCTGATATTAGAGGGCATAGGAGAACATACATTGGTAGCATGCCTGGGCGTCTGATTGATGGCTTAAAGGTAATTTTCTTTTAAGTCGAATGGTATCCTGGACTTCTTGCTACTTATTTTATGCTTAATCATATGCCTGCAATGGTTTGAGGAAATTTAATGCTCTGTTTATAAATTATAAGTGGGCCTACAGCATTGAGAAAATTTACATAAAAATAAAGAAATCCACCAAAATAAAAGAAAAAGAAAAACTGCAGTGAATCAACATCTTCAAATTAGGACTAGGTTCATCCTCCCAGCCTTTAGAAAGATATAATGCAGATGGTTTAGATTGAAGAAGGCCCAGATTTTATTTATTTGGCAATGTAGGATTGTGCAAAGTATACAAGCAGCTGATCGTTATGGAAGTACTGATAAATGTGTAGCACATTCACTCTCGGAAAACTCTAGAACTACTGAATGGGTAAATGAGCTTTGTTCTCTCCAGTTAGTGATCTTCATACTCAACCTTGTTCATTCATTGTAATTGTTGTTAGCTCTGATTTATACATTGACCATCAAGCCTTAATTTTTTTCCTCTTTCAGTTTAGAGGTTGTAAATGCCTACTGTAAATACCATGTCTAGTCATACAGGCAATAGAATGTGTAGCCATGAAGGTATCCTTACTTCTCTATTTCTTTTCGTACAACCATGGAGGAAAGTTGTTGCACCCTTATTTACATGTCAAGGATTGACAGGGCCCAGAGGGGCTTACAACTCGGTCGAAGAAAATTTGCTTCAGAAACTGCTGAGGAATGACATTGGTTGTTCAGATTTGTATCATCTACAGATAGATTGTTTAGTTTTTCAATATTTGGAATTATACAGCTTAGAGAAATAGATTCATGTGCTATATGAAAACCTGGTTTAGTTTGGCATTGGAGCTGTTCTATATGAACAAGTTATCTGGATTTGACAGTTTAGTGAGGATAAGTAGATCCTGTCTTTGGACCATGTATAGTTCTGGACATCGAGCTGTAAGGTGTCTATATGTGATGGTTTTTACCATGCAGAGTGATGATTTACTATACAGTATCGTTTTTTGCTTCTTTTATTTAATAATCTCAATTTAATGAGATTGACTTAGACAGGAATTTTTCTTATTCTTTCTTTGTTTTAGAGAGTAGCAGTTTGTAATCCAGTCATGCTGCTGGATGAGATTGACAAAACAGGTTCTGATGTGCGTGGGGATCCGGCTTCAGCTCTACTGGAGGTTCTTGATCCAGAACAGAACAATGCATTTAATGATCAGTATCCTATTTTCTGTGGCTCTTTTCTTATGAGTAGCTAGCTGTGTATATTGTTATTTGAATCTGACCTATTATCAGGTCACTGAGAAAACGTAATCTTGCTTTTACATTTTTTCAGTGACCTGATAATAGGTCAGATTGAAAAAAAATATAATCTTGCTTTCCAACCCTTGAATATGTCTTACAAATATTGTGTGATCTCCACTTGCAACTTTGGTGACTAAATTTTTACGGATCTGTTGGTAAAAACCTAAAACGGCACTTTTGCCCGATCTTTTTAGTAGTTTTCAACTGCCATTATGATTTTTGACAATTTGTTTTTGCTCGATATTGCCTTGCTACTAATCTCAATACAGGATATCATGTTATAGAACTGCTAAAAAAGTTAGAACTCATGAGACGGTTAAAATGTTAGATATAGTGTACGACAAAATTAACCATGTAAATTTTACGGACATAAAAAAGAAAAAACTATGTAAATTCTACAGTGATGCATCATATAGACTATAGATNCAGGATGGAAGTCATTGAGTTGCCTGGATATACACCTGAAGAAAAGCTTAAAATAGCCATGCGACATTTAATTCCCAGAGTTCTGGAGCAGCATGGGTTGAGTTCTGAGTTACTTCAAATTCCAGAGGTAAGTAATTCATTATATAGTTATCGAGTAACATGGAGGTTAAAAATTTTACTCCCATGATTATCACATCTTATTTCAAAATGAAAAGGCAGCATGCTTTATTATTTTATAAGATCATATTGTATACCATTATCATCTTTTACAGTCTCTGTTTGGTTCTGTAAACTTCCCTACTCTATATGTTATCAATAGCATTCTATTGTGGTAGGCTATGGTGAAACATGTCATTCAGCGGTACACCAGAGAGGCTGGTGTCAGGAATCTGGAAAGGAACTTGGCTGCCTTGGCTCGTGCAGCGGCAGTGAGAGTTGCAGAGCAGGAGCAAGCTGTCCCGCTAAGCAAAGATGTGCAGCGGCTTGCTTCACCACTGCTGGAAAACCGACTTGCTGATGGAGGTGAAGTGGAAATGGAGGTCATTCCAATGGCTGTAAATAATCATGAGATATCAAGTGCATTTAGGATTGCTTCACCCTTGGTTGTGGATGAGGCTATGCTGGAAAAAGTACTGGGGGTAATGATCTTATCATTGTTTCATTTTTTTTTTGTTCCTTTCTTTTTCCATCCTTAAAATACTTCATGTTTGGGTTTAGTTAGATTTTTGTAGAACCATAACTAGTCAGTCAATTTGTATCACATTCAAACTGGATCATGCACTGTTGGACTGTTCTGAACTGTGTGGATGGGTATTCTAAGTCCTTATTGCTGCAACTTCACTTTGAAGTTGTTCTTGATGATGATGAGTCTTTGCAGCAGGCTCAATTTGAAGATCATTAAACTTAGATGGCTGCTTAGGTAACCTTCTTTTGGAGATAAAAAAATTTTAATCTGTATTTTGCAACGTTTAATAAGTTATAAAAAGGATTGTGTTTGGAGGAAAACATTTATTGAAGGAAGGGAAATGCATTGTGGGCATATAGGTGGTTCATCTTTGTCCCTGTAGAATGTGTTTGGTGTCTAAAAACCATTATTAGCTGGTGTGGTATATAATTTATCTCAACACAGGATTGAAGAAAAATCCTTGTAGCTAAAAATATATGTTATAGCATTGTTTTTCTCTGCTGCTTTGGGTCATATCATGCCCTATTCTGTTGATATAGGCATGGGCGCGTCATGTTTAATGCATTCCAGAAGCTATAAACTACTTTTGGATTTTCTTGATTTCTAAGTAGCATTTGGGTTTGTTCGTACGGTAATGCAGCCTCCAAGGTTTGATGATAGAGAAGCAGCGGAGAGGGTTGCGACTCCTGGGGTATCTGTTGGGCTTGTTTGGACTGCATTTGGTGGAGAGGTCCAATTTGTAGAGGCTACAGCTACGGTGGGAAAGGGAGAATTACATCTCACTGGGCAACTCGGTGATGTTATCAAAGAATCAGCACAAATAGCACTAACATGGGTAATCTATTCTTCTGAGTTGCATTGTAAATTATTTAGTTCCTAACCAGCTATCAGTCTACTTGTTCTTCCTTGCGTGTGCTCTTAAACTGTTTTGATTGATTATTTATATATATCCGATGCTCTAATTAATTATAATAACCAAAGTATCTTTTTGATAAGCTATAATAACCAATGTAAATATAATATATATATAACCGTATAATAGGTGAGTTTTTGAAGAATCCAAATTGATACTCTTCAAGATCAATTGCATCTAGTGTAAATTTCTCAAATAACATCTCTTAACTGATTTTGCAGAAGTTTTCCTTCTCTTTATCATCATAAAAATATTATATTTTCAGATTATTGTCATTTTGTTTTGAGAGATGAGCTAAAACTATTCCCCCTTCATTTTTTTGTTTAATTTACCACTGGCAACTTCCACGGAACAGCTTATTTCCTGAAGCTTCGGGGGTTCCACATGTATGGCTGTTTCACTGAACTTAGTGACTGCTTAGATATATTTTGGAGTCCTGCCATTTTTCCTATCTCACAATTGTGTACGCTTCATATGTGAAATTTATTACCTAGAAGTAACTGATGACTACTAATGAACAGATGTAATCCCCCCTTCCCCTTGCCCACAACCAGAAAAAGGAAGAAAATTAAAAAAAAACATTCCTGCTCAACCCCTTCTCTTGCTGTGAACTGAATATAGTTTTAAACGGTAGCATGTGTCCATGTGCACTGTAGTCTCTGATTGCGGATTGTACTTATGAAATTCTGTTTGACTGATAAGCAACCTGTTTCCTACCCATTCAAATGGTTGTTTGAAATTATGGACATTAGAACTTTTCCTCATTTTTCTTAGGTAAGAGCTAGGGCAACCGATCTTAAATTAGCAGCTTCTGAAGGAATCAATCTCTTGGAGGGCCGGGACGTTCATATACATTTTCCTGCTGGGGCTGTCCCTAAAGATGGACCTTCAGCAGGTGTGACTTTGGTAACAGCACTGGTTTCACTATT
>QEOT01008266.1:40637-51798 GCA_003123785.1 Pterocarya stenoptera | reverse complement strand
GGACCGGAAAATTAACTCAATTACATCATGCTCTAGCAGAAGGGAATTCGAACTTGATGTGGAGAGACTCAATGATCGGTGTTTCTTTCGGGGCTTTGGATGGAATTCTTCCAATGTACTACTATCTCCTCTCAAATAATTAATCTCTGATCATTGTGGGTGAGCATCTGCCTCCTTTCTATTTTAACACTGTTTCCCGCTGTAATCATAAATTAATTGATTCCTTACTGTGTATAAATAGCATTTATTTATGCAAGAGAGTACTTGCTATCCGATTCATTTGTTCCTATTAAAAAATTTCATATTTTCTCTTCGTTCTGGAGGGCTCTGCAACTGTTTCGACGTTGTGATCTAGCCTTTTGTGTTAGCTTTCGCTGCAGGCAGGGTTTGAGACATATAATTTGCATCCAAGTATACTATAATCTTTTTTTTATAAAAAAACTGGCCATGGGCAGAAATGGGAAGCCAAGCTATGAGGAACATTGAAATTAAAGCTGTTTATGGAGGCAGCAAGCCCTGTATGAGGGTTCTTAAAGGAGCATCGGGACCTAAGATGGTTGCTTAGTTTCAGAGGGATTGAGGAGACTCAAATGCAGTGAACGCTAGTAGACATTTAATGTTATCTGGTCACAGAAATGTGTCTAAAATTTGGTTCGTTTCTTGGGCTGCTATGATTTTATGAAACATCATTGAAATGGAGTGGAAGCTGTTCTAAAAAATGGAGTGGACACCGCAGATTCCGAAAACAATTCAACTGCGTTTGGATATCGCAGATTACGATATGAGTTGAGAATCGTATGTTGAAGGCATTCCATTTGATTAATCTCATCTGACTGAACTCCATTTATCTCAAGTAATACTGTGCATAAAGCAAATGATACACGGACAAAAGCAACATGGCCTGAAAAGCAAGCCTCATCCTGACCTGAGCAGAACCCCCACTTTCCCATCCTGCCGCCCTCCTGAAGCTCCACCTCTCTCCATCCCGTTGAATATATTTAAATATATTTATAAATAATACTCAAATCATTATAAATACTATGCAATAATTATTAGATCCACAACTATCAAATTCTTCAAAAAGTTAAATCATCTTATCTCACTTCTAAATCTAAATACACAAATTTCTAAAAATCAATTCATCTCAACTCAACAATCTTACTACTATTTACAAATCATTTCAACTTATCTCATCTCAACTCACTATCCAAACCTCTCTAGTTTGGTTTTAGGTAATCGTCCAGTTGTCATTGCGTTACTGGTGACCCAACGAGGTTTTGATTTTTAAAATATTTCGAAATTTTCATTTTCTTTAAGTTTGGATTCAGGAGTGATATGAGATCACCCATACGAACAACTCATCTCTTAACCAAACGGTCAGAACAAGTTTTCTCATCAGATTTTAAATTACTTTCAGAAGACAACAAACAAGAGCAAACGGTTAGTACTTTTCAGAAAGAATTGATTCCATTCAACTTTCCCAACAAAAAAAGGAGGAAACAAAGGAAACGGTCGAAAAATAAAATAAAATATATTTTATTTTTATAATAATAAAAATATAAAATAAATATTTTATAAATATTTCATAATTATTTAAAAATGTTGTAAATAAAATATTTTTTTATTTGATATTTTTTATATAATTTGATTTTATAAAAATATTGTCATCTTATAATATTATTATGAATTATATTATAAAAAAAATTGGGTATGTAATTTAAAAAATTATTATTACTTATTTATAAATATATTTATAAATAAAATAAAGTCATTACAAATCTCAATACTATTCACAAACCATCTCAACTCATCTCGTCTTATTTCTTAATCCAACCGAGCTATCCGCGACGCATATGCTTTCAAGAAACATCTACCTTGCAAATCAAAGTTAGAAGGAGAAAAGCTTGGAGAAAGGCTTTATTTTCTGTGTGAACCCTGCCATGATATTAAAGGGAGATAGATAGTGTGTGGATCATATTTGATCCAGTATGATGCAACACTTGAAAAATCGTAATCGAATAAGAACCGATTCAGTGAATCGGACAATTCATAATAATTTTGAATCGATTATTTTAATATTAATAAAAAGTATTAAATATCATATATAATACAATTCAAACATTTAATATTATGTATAAAAGAGTACAAAATATAATCTCGTTGACTAGTTTAACTTTCAATAAATATTTTATGAATTTAAATAGTTTTAATAAACATGTAATTCATGTATTTAATCTCAATTGTCGACGTTTGTTTGTCTCGTATAAGAAGAAGATAATACCATTAAGTTGTAAGCACATGGCGAGTGTACTATTTTATGCACAACCACAAATTTGATACAAATTACTCATTATCTCCTAACTGTTTTACTCATTCATCTCCTTATTTGTTTTGTTCAACTAAAGAAAATAAAGAATTACATGTTTTATCTTTCAATTTTTGTGCTATTCTTATTGAATACAATAATAAAATAGTTAATATATGTTAGCTCTGTCATATTTTTGTACAAGAAATTAAAAAGAAAACCAATTGTCACACAACTTAAAAAATCTATACTATTTTGAATTGGTTGAAATTTGCTTAATTGGTCATAATAGGTCTGGATCGGCCTAAATCGACCGATTGAAGTGGTTTGGTGAACGATTTCAAAAGTTCACTAAAATTGTTTTGATTTTTGACCGATTCAATTTGAATCAGCTTGAATCAAAACATTTTTTTTTCAAGTCTAGATATGATGTGTTGGACATCATTAGGGCTTACATTCATCTTTCCAAAATCTACAGAGGTCGGACAGATAAAACTCATATTTGAGTTTTGTGAAATTTCCTCATTGTGTAGTGCCCATTAGGGATGAGCACCGACATAGTCGGGAATCAGATTCCCCTAAATCTGACTCCGACTCCGGCTTTGTTGGAGTTTAATTATGAACTCTGACTCTGACTTTGACTTGTATAGGCTCCGATCTGACTCCAACTCCTACTTGTCGGAACATAGTCGAATTTGTGTTTTTTTTTTTAGTTTCATGTTTAGCCCATTTTTAAAAAAAGAATTTTTTGTTGGCTTTCAAATTTTAGTTTTTCTACAAATTAAAAACTAAAAGCAAATCATTCATTGCTAATTTACTTCTATACTAATTATCTAACTTATTTTTATACTGAACTTATACTATAGTGTCTAATTACATTTTATCATACTATAGTATTACATATTATTTCAGTGTCTAATTTTATGTTATTATACTATAGTATTATGTGTTATTGACTTATTATATTAGACTTATTTCTATACTAGTGTCTAATTACATTTTATCATACTATAGTATTACATATCATTTCAGTGTCTAATTTCATGTTATTATACTCTAGTATTATGTGTTATTAACTTATTATATTAGACTTATTTCTATACTAGTGTCTAACTTATTTTTATACTTAGACTTATACTATAGTGTCTAATTACATATTGTTATACTATAGTGTTACATGTTATTATATTATACTAGTATCTAACTTATTTATAATTTTTTTCTACACTAGAGTTATTTCTAGTATCTAATTACATGTTATTATACTTTACTAAATTAGTATTATATGTTATTAACTTATTATACTAGACTTATTATTTATTTCTATACTAGTGTCTAATTTATTTCTATACAAGACTTATACTATAGCATCTAATTATATGTTATTATACATTAGTATGAAATGTTATTATATTAATGTCTAACTTATTTATAACTTAATCATATATTATATTTTCTAGTATCTAATTACATGTTATTATACCTTGTTAAATTAGTATTTTGTTTTATTAACTTATTATACTAGGCTTATTTCAATATTAATGTCTAACTTATTTCTATACTTAATTATGTATGGTAGTAATATTATGATGTTTATATATATTAAACTATTATTAGTTTATTTACATTGTAGTATAAATATATTATTTTATGATAATTAGCTCATACTAGTATATTTTGAATTTAACTATATAAGTCTTAGTTATATAAATATATTAGTATATATGATAAATATATAAATAAACAAATATTTTTATAACATATGTACAATATCAGAATCGGATTCAAAGTCAGAGTCAGGTTTGGAGGTCAAAGTTAGACTCGGAGTCAAAGCATAAAGTCGAAGTTGAATTTGATCGAAGTTGGAGTCGGTCTAGCAATACCTCCAACTCCAACTCCAACTGAAAAATTAACAAAAAAAAAAAAAATCCGATTCCTACTCCGTTTTGTCATAGTCGGAGTAGAATTGATTCAGAATTAGATTTTTTAATTTTTATTCAGCCTTAGTGCCCATTTTCTAGACTAATGCAAGTATTTGGCATTTTTGTCATCTTGATCGTTCATTCTAGGTTTTTGAGTTTTATGGGTTTTCCTCAAATGAATTATTGCAAATTAAAAGAAAAAGCTATTATTTATTAGCCTATTTTTACAAACCCAACACATTTCTAATTTGTCTTTGTTGGCATAACCTAATAGTATGATACTTACAAATTTACTCGCATAACCTAATTTCTATTGTTCTTGTTGGCTTTGAAATATATGCCATACTGGAAATGGAGAAGGAAGTAAAGTGTTGCTGAATCTGCTACATTGGTAATTAGTAGTAAAATGGCACCTAAAATCTCACTGAGCCTAGTATGTGGACATAATAGTAGGATACTGCAAGTGAATTTAAAACATCAACTCATGACTTCGGCATTTGCACAACAAAATACAATACTTTCCTGTCTATGTGGTATTTAAACCAAATAACTTAAAATGACATGAACTTTCCAAAAGCAAGGTAGTGAGTTATATTCCAAAGTAGAGGCATCTCAAGTAAAACCTCCCTAAAGAGCTAAAATTTTGAAGTCACTCTCCTTCTCTAGCGCCTCCCTGAAACACATGTATGAAAGAGCCATTCTCAGCAATGGATAGAGAATTATGGCCATGGATGAGGGTTGAAGGACTTGGAACTAAACCAGATCACCATAGCTACTCAATTTCATCCTCCAGCCCCACGGTACAATGCAAGTCGATTGACAAGGGAAAAGCTTCTACATCACAATTGGATTCAAATAACTTGCTACTAGAACCGAAGCAAATTAATAAAAACAACCCCATCAATGTACACAGCCTCAAAGAAGCATTGGACAGGAACAAACCATCACCAAAAATTCATAGAGGAATGGAGATGAGCCACTCTACTGTTCCACTAACTGAGCCTATTGTGCAACTCGAGTCCCTTTCCTCCAACTTGGTGAGTCAGTTTTCCCCTAAGGCTGGGCAAAATGTCTTACATCCGAACTCTGTCCGAGTTTCAACGAGGCTCCGACTCCGATGGAGCCGGAGTTTGTGGAATTTGGTTACTCCAACTCCAGTAGTCAGAGTTCGGAGTTAGAGCCCATGTGGGCTCTGAATCTGAATCCGAACTCCAAATTGTTTTAAAAAAAAATACATATTATCAAAATGACGTGGTTCCACTTCAAGAGGAATAACATTGTTTCGTAGGCCCTATTGGCATTTTGTCTTGATCAGGTAAGTAAACGGCGTTGTTTTGTGAAGGAAGGGGGTCCAAAATGCAAGACCCCCTTCTTCCCCCTTCAATTTCACACAACAGTCTCTAGTGAGTCACTTTTGCACAACTCAGTTGAGCTCCGAACACCGTCTAACGTCACCTGAGGCGGCCGTCTGCGACTCTGCCGTCACCAGAATAATTGTAAGAATGATTTGTAACTTTCTCCTCAAATAGATTTGTTGTTCCTCTAAGTAATTTTAAAATGTGAAATGTAATTTGTAACTCCCTTTTTGAAATGTATATGATTTATTGTTCGTTTCAACCTCTTTGTTGTTTTCATTTCAATGATTTCAATTTTTAGGCTGTCAAATTTAAGAATTGAGGAATTTAGATTTTGTAAAGATCATATTTTTGTTCCAGGTGATGTTCGCTTGAGCCTTCGCTTGAGTATGGCTTGAGCAAACATCACACAGATTATTTGCTCAAGCCTTCACTCGAGTATGGCTTGAGCGGACGTTTGTTTTTTTGTATTTTATTTATTTTTAAAACCACAAGCACAACTAGACACATGTTTTTTCCTTTTCAATGTGTATCCAATTTGTAGATAATTATCATAACAATTAAAATGATGGTTGTTTGTTAATTGTTTCATATTATTTGCTCAAATTATAGATGCTACACCATCTCATTTTCACCGTGATTCTCCACAAGAGAATGACACACAGTCGTTGGCGTCACCAACTGGTACTTCAGGTCGTAAGCCTCCATCTAGAGCAGTTACCTCCCGTGCAAGTAGTTGAATCCTAATAGATTTAGAAGACATTGATATGCTTAATGAGAAGGAGGAGTTGATGAATGTTGAAGCCGATCCACCAGTATGACCTAGTAGAAAAAGGTCGTGGACATGAGAACATTTCACCAAAGTTTCCGGTGATCGTGAGAACCCGCAGGCTTGATGTCATTAGTATGGGCAACTTTGCGGTTGTCATTCGAAGAAGCAAGGTACGTTAGTATTAATAGCACATCTTATGAGCTGTCAACGGTATAAGATACACAAAGGGTTGGTAGCAACTGATCAGACGAAGCTAAGTTACAAGACTTCTACAGCCATTGATGGCACGCAGATTAAGAAGCTATCAATCCCTCAATATAGCAAGAAGATGTTGAGGAATATTCTTGCGGAGATAATCATCACTGATGAGATGCCTTTTACCACAGTTGACAAGGCAGGCTTCTGCAAATTTATGCATACTTTAGAGCCACAATTCCCCATGCCTTCATGGTATACTGTGATGTGCAACTATTTGAAGAGGCATGCCAAGGAGAAGGCAGCGATAAATGAAATATTTGTTATCACTGGCTAGAGAGCAACAATTTCTTTGAAGCCACTAATCCACTTCTGCAGTGTCCACTCACTATCAATAAAGTGGGCTGTGATACATATGTAACCCACACTATCAGTCGTAAAGCGTCCATTGGCAAGGAGATGGATGACTGTATAAAGGATTGGAGGATCAGAAAGTACTTTGTATCACGGTTGACAATGCAGTGCGAATGACACTGCCATTGATTGGTCCAGATGGAATATGACGGTAAAGGAGATCATTTGTGAGAACCAGTTTCTTCATGTTCGATATTGTGCCCATATCATCAATCTCATAGTTTTTTAGGGGTTCAAGGAGGTTAATGAATCCATTATTAAAGTCCAAAACCTAGTCAAATATGTAAGAGTTTCCCCCCAACGGCTCTGCCAGTTTAAGGCAATAGTCGAATAACTTGAGATCTCATTTTTCAGTATATTGCAACTGGACGCTTCGACTCGATAGAACTCTACATACATAATGTTGAAATAGTGCAGAAGTACCAAAAAACATTTGAGCGGATGGAGGTCGAGGATGAGTGCATGAGGTATGCTTTGCTAGAGTTAGTTGGGAGAGAAGGGGGCTCGGTGCGCCAGACATAGTTGATTGAGCCAATGGGCCAATGTCAAGTATTTTATTCAATTTTTGAAATTATTTTATGACATAACTATGCAGATATCTGAGACAAAATATCCTACTATGAACATGTACTTCGAGGAACTCTCAAGGCTTTATGACCACTTGCAAGAGAATTGTGCTGACAGTGTGAGTTTGTTGAATGCAATGCTATGAGAATGAAATAAAAATATAACAAATATTGGGAGGATGTGAAGAAGATAAATAGATTATTATTTGTGGCTGCGATCCTTAACCCCCAATATAAGTTGGCGATTGTAGAGAATTGGATTAGGGACGTCCTCAGTGATGAGAATGCTGAAAAGTTTATTAGATCGTTTAAATGTGATATTGATAATTTATATAATCATTACGTAGCATTTGTAGATTACATCATTGAGCTCCTTATTGTTAAAGCTCTCACTGAAATCCTTCTATGATTCTCTCTGATCAGAGTAATGGAAGTAAAGTAGTATGGAGGGAATTGGAGATTAAAAAATATATAGGAATATAATTGTAATTCATATACATATGGGTGGTTCGAGGCAACCCAATTCCTCCAATTTTTCTTACAAGTTCACAACAAATTTCAGAATGATTCCCCCTTTCCCTACCTAGGGTTTAGAACCTGTGTGACCCCCCTAACTGACTCAAGATGAAAATACTAAAATAACCCCTTACACCTACTGAACCTCACTGTCAAAATACAGTGTTTTCTTTGCCGTTTAAGGCTTACAAATGCGACGTCATTCAAGGCTTAACTAAGCTGCACCGTTTTGACTACTAATAAGGTTTCCCAACACTCTCGAATCCCATATTTGCTTCTTTCTTTCCCTCTTCTCTCTTCGTCTTCCCCAGAACCCAAAATTCCATCTTTATTTATTCTTCTCTTGATCCATTTTCATGAGGCGTCGTGACAAGCTCCCCCTCTTAGAAGACCTTGCCACAAGGTGTGGGTATAAAGTACTAAACTTTCACAAATTTTCCCAACTATTATCTTCCGAAAAAGCTCCTACCCATTTGTTTAAAAATTCTGTCACTGGTCAGTGGCCTTGCTGACTAAGGCAGCACTCCAACACTACTTTTGGTTTCGATAGAACCTCTCTCGAGTTATTAGTGGGTGGTATGGTGGGGAGTGGCTGGATTTGATCCCCCAGCTTCTTTTTTAAGCACGACACATGAAATACCAAGTGGATCTTGGAAGTGGAAGGGAGATCGAGGCGGTAGGCCACATATTCGAATCTCTGGGTCACTTTGAAAGGTTTATAGAAGTGTAGAGTGAGCTTTAAATTATGGCGCGTGACGATTGTCTTCTGGAAGTAAGGCTAGAGACGAAGGTAAACCTAGTCTCCTTCTTTAAATTCTCGCTCATTTCTTTTCTTGCCTGTATAAATCTTCATTCTGTTATATGCTGCTTTGAGATTGTTCTTTAGAAGATTCAATATTTAGGCTTTGCCTTTCAACAGTTGCTTCACAGTTTCATTGGTCGAGGTTCTAGGAGCATAGGTTAGTAATTTTAGGGTTGGATACCCCGTATAGTGCCTCGAAATGTGTCAACTTTGTATAACTGTGGTATGTGCTATTGTACCATCACTCCGCCAATGGTAACCATTGAATCCATGCCTTAGGTTTCTGACTTGCATAGTACCTTAGTTATCCCTTAGAACTTTTATTAAAAGCATCTATCTGTCCATCACTTTGTGGGTGATCGACAAAGCTGAAGTTAAGGATAGTTCCTTGTAGGGTAAACAAACTTTTCCAGAGCGAGCTCAATAACACTAGATCCCTATCTGACATTAGATTTAGGAAATTTTTGTAGTTTGAACATAGAGACCATAACACCTAGGCCACATCTTGGGCTGTTTAGGGATGGGGCATTGCCATAAAATGGCCATATTTGGTAAATCGATCCACAACCACATAGATGACAGTGGACCCCTTAAAGTTTGGTAGTCACTCTATGAAGTACATAGAGATATTAGTCCAGGCTTGCTGAGGTATAGGGAGTGGTTGTAATAGCCTATATTAGTGGCTTGACATACGTCACATTCCTTTACCCAATTCTTGATGTCCTTCTTCATGCTTATCCAATAAAAATCCATCTTTGCCATTTGATAAGTATTAAGATAGCCTGAGTACCAGCTATGGAATTTGTATGTATGTATTGAAGGATTCTTACCTTGAGGAGGCGTCAGGCACCACCATGAGTCTCCCTTTTTTCAAAATAAGACCCTGTTATAGATTGACCCCCTTAGGAAGCTCCTGCTTGTACCTGAGCTTGACAAGAAAATCTATGAACTCAATAGAAAGCTAGTAACTCTGCTTCAGTTCCTCAATCCAATCTAAGGTAGGAAAAGTGATCTAAGCCAGCACCCCTTCTGTGTTTTCCTCATCATCTTCTTTTCTAGATAGAGCATCGACCACTTTATTTTTCTTGCCCGTCTTGTACTCTATTTTAAACTCATATCCCCATCAAGTTTGTGAGCCATTTTTTACGTGCCTTAGTTCCTATCCTTTGTTCTAGTAAAAGCTTTAAAGATTGCTGATCTGTTTTAATTACAAACGATTGTCCCAAGAGGTAAGGGTACCATTTCTGTACAGTTGTTACCAAGGCCAGCAATTCCCTCTCATAGGTGGAGAGGAGTAGGGCTTTACCCTTCAACATCTTGCTAAAAAATGATATGGGTTGCCTTGACTGAATTATGACAAATCCAATCCCTTTCCCACCAGTATTAAACTCTATAGTATATGAGTATAAAAAAAATCTAGAAGTTCAAGTACATGGGGCAGAATAACAGCCTCCTTTAGTTTGATAAATGCTTGATTAGCTTCTGGGGTAAAAAAGAATGCATTTTTCTTGAGGAGACTGGTTAAGGATGCAGCCAACATTCCATAATTTTTAATAAATTTTTTGTAATAGTCTGTCAATCCTAAGAACCCTCTCAAGGCTTTTGGGTTCTTAGGAGTTGGCCATTCTAGCATGAAACTGACTTTGGTAGGATCTGCCTTCACCCCTTGATTAGAAATGATATGTCCGAAGTAGTCTACTTCCTTCAACCTGAACTTTCACTTAGACAGCTTTGCATAAAGTTTGTGATGCTGCAATAACTTCAACACCTGTCTAAGGTGGTCTAAGTGTTCAGCCCAACTCCTGTTGTAAACTAGTATATCATAAAAAAAAAAATCAGAACAAATCTTCTAAACAGTGGCCTATACACACCATTCATCAGCCCCTGGAAAGTGGAAGGGGCATTAGTGAGCCCAAAAGGCATCACTAAGAACTCATAGTGTCCCTCGTGAGTTCTAAAAGTAGTCTTAGATATGTCCTCCAACACCACCCTAATCTGATGGTATCCAGATCTAAGATCCAATTTAGAAAACACCACTGCCCCCACATAGCTCATCCAGTAACTTATCTATCACTGGAATTGGAATTTGTCTTTCACCATCTCTTGATTAAGTGCTCGAAAATCAACATATAATCTCCAACTCTCATCTACCTTACGCATTAACAGCACAAGGAATGAAAAAGGGTTAGAACTAGGTCTCACTACCCCAGTTTTGAGTATGTTAGCCACTATTTTTATTTTTTTTTTATCTCAGATATTTGGTGGTAGGGGTACCTATAAGGTCTGGTGGAAATGGGCTTGGTACCCTCTTTTA
>QEOT01008266.1:0-39533 GCA_003123785.1 Pterocarya stenoptera | reverse complement strand
TTTTTTTTTTTTTTTTTTGTAGGTACAAATGGCTTATTTCACTTATTTCTCTCTTTATTGGAGAGACCCCCTGTATCAAGCTGCCAGCCGCAAGTAAATCCCCCTTGTCTCGCCCTGCCTTGAAGCTTTTTTTGGTGCTGACTAGGTATTCTTCTTGGATTTTGTCTAATCCAAAGGCTGCATTCAAACTCACTGGGTTTAACATTCAAATTGGTAGGCAGATTTCATCTTTCAATGCGCTGAGGAAACAACTGAATTTGTACACATAAGAAAGTCCCTTCAATCTGTTTGAGAGAGCCTCAAACTGCGCCTTGTAAACCGCTATTGTGGTAGTTTGCTTCAACCTTGTTAGAGCTTCCATGGGATTGTCGTAAGTAGTAGGACCAAATCTAACTTGCAGAGCTCGAGTGAAGGTGTCCCACGTGTCAAAATGGCCACTGTCCCATGCATCATGATACCATATAAATGCTTCTCCTTGCATATGGTAGGATGCCATTAATAAACGATGAGTTGGTTGAGTCTGAAGAAATCCAAAGTACTGGTTTGCTAGTGGGTATCTCCTACAAAATGAGGAGAATCTAACTTAACCCCCATTGTGACTATTCTTCTAGGGTCTATGCCTCAAGATCTCGTTCTGGGAAAGCTTCCCTAGTAGCTCATTTGTGTTTGATTTTCAAACAAGGTGTGCAACATGTCTGCCAGTTGTTCCATGTGGTCCTTGAGATCCTGAATAGTGCCTTTTTGCTCCTCCAGTTGTCGGTGCATGTTTTCTTGCTGCTGTTTGGGTCTAGTGCCGGGATACCACTTGTTAAAGCTCTCACTAAACTCCTTCTATGCTACTCTCCCATCAAATTAATGGAAGTGAAGAAGTATGGAGGGAATTAGAGATTAGAGAACAGATAGAAATAAAACTGTAATTCATATACGTATGGGTGGTTCGAGACAGCCTAATTCCTCTATTTTGTCTTACAAGTTCATAACAGATTTAAGAATGATTCCCCCTTTCCCTGCTAGTTCATAACAGATTTAAGAATGATTCCTCATTTCCCTACCCTGGGTTTAGTACCCGTGTGATCCCCCCTCTTACTGATTCAAGTTGAAAATACTAAAATAACCCCTTACACTTACTGTACCTCACTGTCTAAATGTAGTGTTTTAACACAAATGGAAACTTACATCGTTTAATCATAAAAGTAAAGCCCCGCGGTTTACAGCTTACAAATGTGATGCCATTCAAGACTTAAAGCTGCACCGTTTTAACTACTCACAAGGTTTCCCAACGCTCCCGAATTCCATATTTGCTTCTTTCTTTCCCTCTCCTCTGTCTTCGTCTTCCTCATAACCCAAAATCCCATGTTTATTTCTTCTCTTGATCCCCCTTTCATGAGGCCCCGTAAAACTTATATATCCAAAAGCACCTCGTTCAATGTTTGCAGGAAGTCGTTTTTATATTGCTTGGATGGAATTGGAGATGAACTCTGGTCGGTTAGTGATGTACCAAAAAACTAGAGAGAGAGAGAGAGAGAGAGGCCACAAGTGTTTGACAGATATAATTTTAATACAAAGTATCATATGAAAATGGAGCAATCAGTGAAAACTGAACAATGAAATCTATCCTCGATCTCCTTTACATAAGTACCTCTTAATGATCGCTCAAAAATAAAAAATAAAAAATAAAAAAATTCTGCACTCTATGTCGCTATGAATACTATTAATTACAATGGACAAAACTGGAAACTATACTCTGATGCCTTCCTACATATTACTATCAACATATTCACAAAGCAAAGTGGTTGTAACTTTCCCGAAGCAGAGGATCCCTGACCTTCAGCATTTGAGAGGGGCTGAGATTGATACTCAATGCAATACCTCTTTTTCATTAGTCATGAACTCGGCTCGTACGCCCAAAAAGCATCCGGATCTGGACAAAACAGTGACAAATCTTCGATTTCTAGATTTGCAATGTGCCAGTTGACAAAACGAGCTTGTATTGACTTGAACAGCACAAGGATGGTTGGCAAAAGCCACCATTTATCATCGTCCCTATAAGCAAATACAGAAGTCAGTTGACAAAACGAGCATTTAAGACATTTGACCAAAGAGGAAAAAAGTACTAGGATAAAACAAACCCAAGATAGGAAGCTAAACTGCCTAAGCACATAGGCCATTCATTTAAGACCATTCAATGTAAGCCAGAACTCTGAGGCTGCTTGATCCACGTGAGATACAAGCTGGCAAGTTATAGATTTCCTTGGAGCATAAGACCAATGGCTATTGGGTGGGTGGGGGGGGGGGAACATTCTTAGTAGGAGTTTTATTAAGTTTTTACTCCTCATACTTGAAGAGAAAACAGGTTGAGATTCTGTTGATAATATAAGTCGCTGGAAAGCTATTTCTGCCTGGGGCGCTATCCTAAATACTGATTGTGATTTTTAGCAAGAGATTTAACCTATCTGCTAAAAAAGTTTTTATATGAAGTTTTATTTTTTATTTTTAAGTTGAATGGCTCACCTTCTAGCGTTCCTAGCACTTGGCTTGTCAGGCGGCTGGAAAGAGGAAAATCCATAATGGAATATGCCACAGATAAAAGCCACAGCCTGCAGAAAAAGAACTAATCACATTACACTAGAAAAAGAACTAGGCACAGTACCCTAGTAGCAAAGATACTTGATATGACCAGATGAATATCGATCATCAAACATATGAGCCTTTTGAAACATGCCTAGAACCCTACATAGTTGCCTATTGGTCGAGTGCCGAATTCTTTTACATCCATCAGAGATGTATTTGAGCACAATTTCTCATTTTCGCTGCAGCCCAGTCCTTCCAGAATGGCAATACTATAAACTGTTAAAAAGTCCGAGAGTAACAAGTAGAAGTTACGGAAAATCCACAGCATAGTTTTGTTCTATAAATCAGCTTGTAGGTTTAGTACAACAAATTTCCACGGAACTTTACTTTTT
Organism: Pterocarya stenoptera; assembly: GCA_003123785.1. NCBI lineage: Eukaryota > Viridiplantae > Streptophyta > Magnoliopsida > Fagales > Juglandaceae > Pterocarya > Pterocarya stenoptera. Next base: position 36,570 of record QEOT01008266.1, on the reverse strand, counting down.
AATAAGATAATGATTTCATAAATATTAAAAAAGATCATCCTACGTAGGAAGAATACAAGAAATCCACCAAACCATAGAAACGAAACAGTGCTAGGAAATCTAGAGAAGTAGAAACAGAGGGTGTTATGAAAGGAAATCTACACAAATTTTGGACCACTGTCCAATGAAAGAGGGTATTTTGGAAGGATGTCTAGAACTCCCAACAACTTTTCACAATCTTCAAAGTTGTGCTCATTTCTTTCTCTCCAGACAAACCACAATCATCCTACACATTAGCGTGCAGGGGTGGAGACAAAACTACCCTTTCCAACATGTTAATAGATCCACATTTCATAGAGCGATGCCAACTTCAAAATACAAGAAAAAGCGATCCATTGTTTCCCGTGCTTCTTGCACATATAGAACTGATATGTCACCGTAAGTTTGCTGATTCCTCACGTTCTCTAGTGTAAGAATCTTCCCCAAGGCTGCTGTTTAAGTTAAGCAAATCACTCTAGGAGGGTCATTACTCCAAATAAGTTTCCAAGGGAAAGGATTTCTATCCTGGACACACAGCATTGCAAAAGACTATACTTTGAATGCTCCTTTCCTAGATGGACTCCAGACCATTTTATCTTCGCCATTATGTCCCCCTTGACATGAATACAACAGTTCAAAAAACAATGTGAAGAGATCCATCTCCTAGTCATTAGGCTCCCTAACAAAATTGATACACCAATGGCTAGAATCAGGCGAGAAAGTTGTACCCCTTTGTCTTGTGGTGGGTTGGGTGTAAGAAAGTTGAGAACTTTCAACAAGGCACTTCTTGGGAAATGGCTTTGGCGTTATCATCAAGAAGGAGACGCTCTTTGAAGGAATATTCTAGATATCAAATACAGGAGTGTTTGGGGAGGATGGAGCTCTAAGGAAGTAAGAGGGCCTTATGGCGTGGGAGTTTGGAAGCTTATCCGGAATGGTTGGGATGTTTTTCTTGATAACTGCAGGTATGAGGAGGGAAGGGGTACGCGAATCAGGTTTTGGCATGATATTTGGTGTGGGGATATTGCCTTGAAAAATGCTTTCCCCTCCCTTTATAGGATTGCATCAGATCAGGGTTCCTCAGTGGCTGATAATATGTGCAGTACTGATGATTCCATCCATGGTCCGTGAGATTCACTAGAGCTGTCCAGGATTGGGAGGTGGAAGACATCACTGATTTCTACAGCGTGTTATACGCACTGAAACTAAGGGCAGGATGGGAGGACAGATTTTCTAGAAGAAATTTTCAGTTCGCTTGCACTACAAGGCCTTGACAACTCCCACTCTCAATGCCTTCCCTTGGAAGAACATTTGGAGGAGCAATGCCCCCCTCAAGGTAGCTTTCTTCAGTTGGTTGGCTTCCCATGGTAAAATTCTGACTACAGACAAGTTAAGAAACCATGGATTCTACATAATGGATTGGTGCTTCATGCGCAAACACAACAATGAATCAGTGGATCACCTTCTTCTTCATTGCGAAGTAGTTAAGGTATTATGGGATGAAATCCTCTCTAGGCTTGGCATCGCATGGGCTATGCCCAGGAGGGTGATAGATTTATTGTCTTGTTGGTGAGGGATTAGGAGCAATCGCCAGATTGCAGCTGTATGGAAGATGGTGCATTTATGTTTAATGTGGTGCACATGGACCGAAAGAAATGGCCGCTGCTCTGAGAATAGGGAATGCTCTCTGGATGGTTTTAGGGCTTTTTTCTTTCATACATTGTTGCTTTGGGCTTTTTCTATTGTATTCAATGGAACAAGTCTCAACGACTTTTATGCTACTCTCTGTAGTACTTAGTTTTGTAATTAGGCTCTTCCCTGTATACTTCCTATGTACTCGGGCTTTTTGCCTATTTACTTGGATCAATAAAACCTCTTTTACCTATAAAAAAAAAGAATCAGGTGAGAGATTATAATGATCTGGCACATAAACATCTGTTGAGTGGAAGGTTCTGAATAACCCAGTAAAAGTGTTTTTCAATGATTGGTCACCATCATGGCAAAATAGAATTTTGGACTTGTTACCCACAGCAAATCTAATAAAGCAAGAAAAGTCCCCCTACCAAAAAGAGCTCGATTGAAGAGAATTAAATCTCATCCCTAACCCACATTCAATCGGCAAATATACCTTGGTCCACTTCACAAGATGGGGCTGATGTTCCACCCCCCTAACCCCCCACCCCCACATAGGAAATTGAGTTGCAGCTTCTCCAATGGATTGGCTACTCCCACCAGTAGTGGGAAGGTACATGTAATAAGTGGGTGAGTTGGATTATGTGCTCTGGATCAAAGGGTTGCTACTGCTTGTAGACATATATAAGTCATGGGTAAGGTAGAATTATCTTTTCCTAAGCATATGAGAGGCATATATTTTTAGTGTTCTTCAATACTAAGGCCCCGTTTCAAGCCACACACCACACACCGCCTACATGGCGTCATCAAGTCAGAATTTTGTTTTTAATTTTAAAAATGATGGATCTATTTGGAAAAACAATTCCTATCCCACTAATGAGCCCTAAATCCTAAACCCACCATCTCCTTAACCTAATCTCTCCCACATTCCAAAATCCAATCCCAACCTCCCCAAATCTCCCAAACCTAAACTCAACTCCACCTCAAAGTCCAACCTGCATCCTTCTGTCAAACTTGCCAAATCAGCTTTGCTGCTACATTTTTATCAGCTACTCCAACTCAAGGGTTGTTTTAACCGAATAGAGAGTACCAATTTAGGTTAGGACATTGTACAATAACAAAGCCCAAAGAGATTCAAGGAGAGTATTTGGTAAGGATCTACGGCTTCTTTGATCTTCCTAGTTAATATGAGATTTGAATCCAGAGCTTCAAAAGAGAGTTTGAGTGTGAATACCTGAGCTTCAGAACAGAGTGTGAGTTTCCAAAGAAAAAGAGAGGGGGGGGGGGGGGGGGGAGAGAGAGATTTTGGTAGAGAGAGAACATGGGCTTGAGGGGGAGGAAGCAAGCCAGATTTTTTTTTAAACCTCTAACGTGGCCGTCCATATCATATGGGTGTGTGGTGTGTCCAGTTACAAGGGGTCTGAGAATAGAATTTTTCATTTTTTAATGGAATTAATAGTGTTTGTCCACCGTCAACATATTCTCATTTAACATAAAAAAAAAAACATTTCTCTATACTAATCTAACGCCATTAATCCTATTAGAAAGACATGTACCTTTCATATGCTCAAAGAACACGTGGAAATTTAATACAGTGTTCCTCTAACCCAGTTTGGAGGAAATTCTTAAAAAGAACTAGCAGTAAAAAATTTTAAGGATCTTGAAGCTTTATCCATGCATCCATTTTGAACTCTCCATACGGTACACTGTTTAATCTGAGAGTATTGGTCTGTGACTTCTCAACTATAGATTGTTATACTACTTACCATCTACCATTATGCAATTACAGTAAGAAGCATGAGTAGGTCATATCACAAACTATACATGGCATGAGACGCATTTTAAGTTGTAAATATGTAGATTTAGGCAATCTTAAACGTTAGTTACTTCCATAAAATAATATTGTAGGAAAAGATGAAATAATTTTCACACAGGTACTTTCCTTAAGGATGCAATAATCCTATGAATATCATCATAATGGCATCTAATATGGCTTGTGGCTTGAGGTCAGTATTTTTCCATATTTGTCCAAATTTCTTAAGCTCTTCTAACAAGCACTTACAAAAGAAGAAAAGGAAAAGGTAACTGGTAAGTTTCTTGTGAATTGTACCGCAAACTTGATATAACTTACAATATTCGATAGAGATGTAGCATTCCACAATGCATAGATACGAGCAAGCGAAACTCTTCTAGGTTCTTTGCTGAACAAGGCATTCAAGCCAGCTGGAAAGGGAGAAAGTAGGGATAGGGGAAGAATGAGCAGCACAGCAAGGAAAGCCCCAAGAGAGATCCAATAAAATTGAAGCAACATAAGTAGAGTGACAGAAAGATCTGCCAAAATCATGATAGTGATCAGCAGCTGCAGGCTGTCCTGGAACCCAGATATTAAAGTATTAGATAATGAGCAATAGAATAATTACTCACCAAACAGTTAAGGCGATATATGTATCATCATTAGAGTACCTGACGACCAACAGGTCTTGAATTGTGCAGTAAGAGATGAAGGGGAAAGGCAAAGTCCCTTTTATAATCCAGAAATTTCAACGTAGTATCATTTACAAGTCCTCCATTAATTCCCCCCGTGACTGTTTTGATAGATAATGCATGGCTTGTACATGCCCAAGTTTGCTGCTTTAGACTTTTTCTAGGGCATGCAACCTTTTGCCTGATATTATCCAATAAATGACCAAACAAGTCAACTATAGATTCGTTTTGACTAACAACGATATGAACAAGACTAAACAATCAGCAAGTAAGTCCTATGACAATCACCATCACATTCTCTAGGGTCTAGAAGGAGAGCTAAATTTATACATATCCTAACCACATAAGATAACAATTAAGTTAAAAGTCCGATTATCATTTACCCAAATCACATGTTGCAGTTAAAGGCCTATGTCTAAGGATACTATTGCTGTACACCAATGGAAGTGCCCTATTCCGACATGCAAGGGTGGACCAACTAGATCCTGAACCATTCTTCTAAATCTTGTGCTACGCAGGTAAGTAGTGATGAAACTAGTATCCAAATCACGACAATTAGACTAATTTATAGCATTATCCAGACAACACTTGTTAATAATTTCGCTTTGCAGAGTGCAGCTCATTTCATGTCTTCTTTTCTTTCTCTTTTCTCCTCATTTGTCCATCAGAATGACAGATCATATTTTTCAGCTTTTCCATCCTCAGGAAAAAAAAAAAATTTAAATTGTTTCAAAGGGGTAGGGTACACAATTGTTAAGATCCTCTATAATGTTTTTGGGTATTTTAGCAAATAGATTTAGAGGAAATCCTAATATTTTCCTTTCAAACTAAATTTTTGGGATTTACAAGATCAACATTTATCATTTTCAAATATGTTAAATATGGTAAATACTAAGATGATAAATGTTAGGTTGACAGAAGTAATGGATGCTAATGTGTTGAAATCTGTCCTTTGATTTGAGAGCAATGGTGGGGATGTAAGAGTCCTACGTGGTAGAATACCATATGTATAAGGGATCCATATAAGGCTACATGCATGGGATAGTACAGAATACACTTCATCCGGGACAGAAGATTGATGGCTTATATGTATGGCACTATAAAATTTAAATCTAGAAGATTAACGGATTATGTCATATTAGTCATGAAATGAATAGAATTGGCACTGCAGGATTTGTAAGAAATAGAAAACACTCTAGTTCAGCAATTTTGCAGGCACAACTACTTAAATTCACCTTGGAGATTCATCAGCACTTCTGCCCAACATATCCGGTGGGTGCAAATTGTGAATAGAATAATCACCGACAGCTACCAAAACACCCAGCTGATAGTAACCCGAAGCTGTTGCTTGGAACCATCCCAGCTCAATTTTAACCCCATGGAAGTCAAGTTGTGAGTTTGCATGACTATTTATCCAGTTAATAACCGGAATAAGTGCAGAGCGGATGGATCCATGCCTCACTGTCCTTAACTGAGCATTCAAACCAGCCACCAAACGAGTCCAAACAGTTGCTGGGACATGCTGTTTAAAAAAGTACATTTGCTTTGTATTTAGAGCTACCAACATAATTACAAGAGAAAGAAGTGTTTTGAAGCTACATTAAAAGATCATAAACAACCAAGAGACCTGGCCAAGAAGATTTGTCAACAATGTATCACTGTGAAGATTGTAAGGTGACATATAGCTTCCACCACCACCAAAAATTATACACATAGGGAACCTCTTCTGTATAATTGATACCATGTCCAAACGCTTCTCATCGCCACCAAGAAAAAAATCAATATATGCCACCATCAAGTCTGGTGTTGCCCCAACCTGTATAAATGTCCGTGCTTAAAAAGACATGATAAAGTAAATGAACTGGTAGAACATTCAAATCTGAAAGGAAATGAATGCTTTTAAGGGATTTCTAAATGCTATTTTCTTAATAAAGCAGCGAGTAGTAGTAGAAATGCCCGCATCTCATTTACCGACAGTCCAGGTCAGAGGGATGGAGATAACTTGCTAAAAATCATTCAAGGAAGAAACTCCCAGCATTTAGATGCTAAAACTCAATACACCATGTGTACCAGCAGAGCTTACAGAGAGAAATGAGGTTATGAGCCAGGGTTGTGAACACTAACATACCAGTAGTATTGTTGCAGTTCTTAGTTTATATCAGATCCCCTGATATGATTTTGGAATATCCATGTGAAACATATTACACAAAAAAATGGCTCTACATGAAAAGTCAAACCTTCATCCCCTTGTACAGAGCTCGGGATCTGCATGAGCGCAGACATGAGTGGTCATATTCAGACTTGACATATTCCTGAAGGCGATGAATTTTATTTCTCCTTCGCCACTGCTTCCAAGACCAGGCGCAAGGATATGCAAGAATTGAAAGTATGATGTGAACTGACCCTTCCCACCAATCATATGCAGCAACAGAGTTAATCTCATCAATAAATCTGTTAAAAGCATCTTCATACCTGCAGACCAAGAAGGGTTGCACATGATAGATAAATTTGTGAGACATGAGATGTAACAAGTTGATGCAGATTTACAAGTGCAAATGCAATCTTATGGGCGTTATATTTTGTATGTATGTTCAATAAAATGTTGTCACTAATAAGTGTATATCAGGATGAAAACTACTCCAATACGGTAATGCATAAAGAAAATAGTTTCTTTTGGTCAGTCAATATCACCAGAATAACAGTTCGACTCGTATAGTAAGTACCAAGAAGTGGGAGATTGTCAGGAATAAAGATTCTGAAACATCACAATATGAAATTAAAAGTAGATTAGGCCATCATAATCCCTTAGAAGTTGAGAGGTTATCTTACACAATTTCAATAATGGCATTGGGAGGAGAGTAAGGAAGATGCCATGGTTCTCTAAAAGTATTGGGACCCATGAAATACATTCTGTGAACATGGCTTTGAGTTTCCTCAGCTCTGGTTCCCCGCACCTAGGTTTAAGTGGTATATGATCAGGCTCATAAAATACATAAGCTGAAACAAAGGAATGCTTTTTCCTCTCTGATAAAAATGAAGGAATGCTGTTATAATCATCAATGTACCTCTGATAAAGAAAGAAGGTACGGAAAATGGTTATGACTTTGGTGTTCAATTGTATTTTCCCGATGATAAGTTCTTGATCCAACCACTTTTATTCTCAAAGTATTTAAGAGAAAAGCTAGAAGGACCAAAATGCATGACAACGCAAGTGAAAAAGGCCAGAGCCCCCCAAAAGTATATATGAGCTCCTCAAAAGGCGTGTAGCAACTTGGCATCCTATATTTGTCAGAAAGGCATTTATAGGGACAAGATGGCTGACTAACTCCTCCTGAAGAAAGTGAACCCACAAGTGAGATATAAGCTCAAAGAAAAATAAGAGACAGAGTTTAGAGTCAAATCATGCATATAAATATTACCTCGCACGTATATGAAATTAGCACGATTGGGAAGAAGTTCAAGAGAACATGGTGTGCAAAGATGTTCATCAGAGCCCTCAACATCTTTGTAAGTTCCAATAGGGCATTCCTATATGACATTGCATTATCCAAAGTTCCTTTAACATACCAAGACTAGCTCACAATGTTCAAATGCATAATAACAATAATAAACATGATGTACACTCAAAGGCCATATTGAAACATCATATACAGAGTAAGAAGTGAACATTTACAAGTACGCAATGACACTAACAAATGGGAATGGATGTCTTACATGCACATCTGTATGCACAAAAATCCAAGTGTTTTCAAGTATTTGAAACAGACAAGATCATTACATAGTAACTGCCATTTGGTATTAAACATAAGTAGCAGCTCGCATTCTAGGAATCTTTTAAGAACCTACAACAAAACTAAGAAACAGGCCTCGGATGTAAACAATGGTATTTTCACAGAAACAAAATGAACCCTAGGTACATGATTCTGTCAATAAGGCTGCAACTAAGTTTGAGATCGCAGTGGGGTCAACTCAATGGATTTTTTTGAACACGAGGAATTCTCCAAAATGGTGCACAGCATTTTGGACTGCTAAGACACATTATGTAGTAGTAAACACTGTAGTGCAGATTAGATTTGTGGTCCCAAGAGTTAGAGGTATAAATCAAGATATACCATCATTGCTTGTTATCATGTGAAATGGAAGAGTAAGAATCAAAATGACTGCAGAAACACAAGGTCAAGGTAAAGTAGGCTATGGTGATAGTGATTCACCACAAAACCATCCTTAAACGTGTGGTCTAAGATAACTCCGACATGCGTCTTTCAATGATTGACCCCTACGCAACACATCATGCCAAAAGCAGATCTTGGACCATCACCCCCCACAAATTTAGTAAGATGAAAATAAACTCCCCTAGCTCCTTCTAATACTCTTCCAAAGCTCAACCTTGAAAGACCCATTTATTTCAAGAGCACACCAACCGCCACCCAGCTGAGTAAACCTCGGTCCCGTGCACCGCACCCTTGAAAGTTTCCCTACACGGAACTGGTTAAATTGCTGGCTTTTCACTAGGGGGTGTGGCCCCTAGAGATTGTTTGCACCCAAGAGGATTTGAACCTTGGACCTGGGGAGCATACCCCAAGCCCAAGGCCTTTACCACTTGAGCCAACCCTAAGCCCAAGGCCTTTACCACTTGAGCCAACCACAAGCCCAATGAGACATTCTCCCAGTCTGATGGCCTTTAAAAATTGTTTACACCACCTGTAGGGAGAATACCACCAAGACCAAGGCTCTTACCACTTGAGCCAACCCTAGGGGTTACCTGATTTTTTGCCTTTCAATCTTTACCCAAAAAGGAGGGTAGTCATGTACACATAAAATAGATAAAGATTTCCAAAAGTTCTGACCTAAGGTTTAGAGTGAAAAAGAGAGAGAGACATGATGTAGGTCCTACCAAAAAATGTAACAATAAATGTTTTAAGACCCACTTCATGTGTCTATCTTTCTTTCTCTTACTCTAGGGTCTAGAGTTTGGGTAGGAACTCTTAAGGATTCTAATCCATCGGAAATATACCCAAGTTTCTCGAAAAAATTATAATTTGAAATTGAAAAAAGGGAACAAGTGTAGCTTTCCGATGTAAGAGATCTGTATTGTGATGGTAGACAGGTTTCAAATTTATGACCCTCCACAAATTTGGAATAATCTCAAACTTACAGCTATTCATAGAATGTAATGGAAAAACACCCAATGCTTTCTAAGACATGATGCTATACAGGCAACACTGATCCTTTTAGTAGGGCAAGGTAGATGCATATGTCAAGTATTAAAGTCAGGTGTCAATGTAAGACTATAAAATTGAATGGGGACATNGGACCCACTTCATGTGCCTATCTTTCTTTCTCTTACTCTAGGGTCTAGAGTTTGGGTAGGAACTCTTAAGGATTCTAATCCATCGGAAATATACCCAAGTTTCTCGAAAAAATTATAATTTGAAATTGAAAAAAGGGAACAAGTGTAGCTTTCCGATGTAAGAGATCTGTATTGTGATGGTAGACAGGTTTCAAATTTATGACCCTCCACAAATTTGGAATAATCTCAAACTTACAGCTATTCATAGAATGTAATGGAAAAACACCCAATGCTTTCTAAGACACGATGCTATACAGGCAACACTGATCCTTTTAGTAGGGCAAGGTAGATGCATATGTCAAGTATTAAAGTCAGGTGTCAATGTAAGACTATAAAATTGAATGGGGACATACCTTGCAGAAAGTACCGTAGAGGCCCTTGGGACATTTTTTTCCAGTAACTGTGCCTTCCTCTCCACGAAGACCACCATTGTGCCCAGCACCTCCACTGTTAGACACAAGTATCATGCAGTTATTTTTTTCATAGGCATAAGTATCGTGCAGTAATTACATGAACAGGTCCTAAATCCATCTTCTCAAGAGCTATTTAAAATAAAACAAAAATTTTAAGTTTGTTTATTGGACTAAAGAGTCCTAAGATGACACATTCAGACCTAAAAGAAAGGATTAACACAGAGACATGATGAGCATTTTTTCATTTTCAAGAAAAAATGAATAAATAAATAAAAGAAATTCAAGCATCTTGAAAGCAGCTAATTTCTTCAAAATCTATGCTGAAAACCATATCTGTTTTTCCCATTCATCTTATTCATTGACTAATCCTTCACTTTGTCAAAAGTGGATCCATTTTTCTTTACTATTCTATATGTCGCAGATATTTGTGATGATTCTAAGGTTTCTAGTTTTGGTACTTGCGAAGTTGCAAGACAGAAAAGCCCAATATTGGCTGGGCATGTGTTGCACACTCGACTAAATTCAAGCAAGCCTTAACCCAATTGATTTAGTAACTTAAATAGACTTCTTGCAGAAGTATCAAATATGAAATTCTTCATTGAACTCATACTGAAGCAACTCAATGAGTAATATGTCATTTTCGGTCCACGTGAAAAGTTCACTTCAAAAATCATCCCATGATCTTACATTCTATTATGGTATTATTTGGATGGCAAATAGTTGACACTATCATAAAAGTATTCACTAACATTATTTTCCCCTTAAAAAAATCATGAAGTATTCACTTAACAACTATTTTCTTTTCTTATGAGAATCAACCTTTCTTATATGTGTGTGTGTGATATATTTTCCTTTTTTTTTTTCGCCAATTGCCTTTGTGGCCAACATCACTTCCAAACCCCACAGATATGTGGTGTTTTGAGGTTGTGAGTATATATTCTGCCATGCATTATTTAATAACCAAAAAAAATACTTTAATAGATCAGTTTGGCTCAAAATAATGTTACTACTGGATAAACTAAAGTTCAGAATGGTGTATATTGTTGTTCCCAGTGTCATGTTCCGACATAGGCAAGTCCTCTATGCCCCCACAGTAGCTGGGATCTTAACGTTCAATAAACAAGGTGTTGTCAAGGCAATAATTCAATATGCGCACCGTCGATGCAGACTTCAAAGTATGTTAAGCCTAAACCCCATCAATCTAAAAATGGGGGCCTCACCCCAGTGTAAGAAACGATGGAAAGAGTGGCAGTCTCTTAATGTGTTATTCTACAATCCATTTCTCTCTTTTTCAACCATTCTCTTGCCTTCCCTTAGTATACTAACTCTCTTTCCCTCTAGTCCAACTCTTTTCACCCTAGTACATATGTGCCTTTTGGTATCAGAGCCATTTGTGCTAGGAAACTACTATAAAAATATAGGTTATATCAAATAATGCTCCACTAAAAAATGGTAGACAAATTTTTTAGAAGTAAAAACTGGCATTCTAGACTTCTAATTAAGGCTCTCTAAATAAAAGTACTCTCTCTATCACTTGTTAAATGAGAAAGCTCACTTTATGGAGAACCTATAAAATCTCATATACATGCATCCTATTTTGGGTTAGTATCAGGATTTGATGAATAGTATATTGAAACAGGGTTATCCACCCATGCATATTACAATTTCAGCTAATAAGGGAAAAATGAAATCTCAGATTTGCTGGAACAAGTACACATACCGAAAATGTATCTACTGAAATGAAAGTTATTTCTCAGAATAATAGGGATACCTATTGTTTATGGAGCCATTTATACTTGCAACTGGAGCATATTCATCACCAACATCTATCTTAGACCAGTGAAAATGAACTCTCCCACCGCCACCGCCACCCCCACCTAGAGGGCCACCATTGCCCCCAGCAATAGATAAAGATGACTTCTTTGAAAGCCTAAGCTCTTGAAGGAAAAGGAGGACTGTCCCACCAGAACCTCCACCAAGTCCACCAATCAAAGAACCATTGCCATATCTCACTGCTCTACCAAAGCTTTGCCCGTCAGCCCTCAAAGATCCATAAACATCAAGCTTTACGAGTGGCCACTGGATTGATCCCATTACTAGTAAAAATGATACATGAATTTGTAAACATTATCTAGGTATAATCTTACAGAGATACAGGTTGATTGATGTAAACCCATAAAGCACAAGAAAAGGGCAAAAGTTGGCTGCTCATTAAGTTAAACATCGGCGACCATTCATAGGTAAATAATCAAAACCAAAGGAAAATGTTTTGGTTGATAAACACTGGTTTCATTGTATAAACATTACCTATCATCCCGCCTCCAACCACATGCCCATATGATTGATTAGGGCCTACGGTTCCACTACCCAATTCACAGGGGAGATCAGCATTACCATATTTGTCACCCCCATTGCTCACCCTCCCATTGAAATTCCCAGAGCCCCCTCTGCCCCCATGTCCAGCACCACTACCTGCTCCATTGGAATAGTTTCCCCTTCCAATACCTCCACTGCAACCTGAAAAAAGGATCTCTGACTATTAGAAGCCTTAAACATATGGTGATTTGTTTTCCAAGAAATAGACAAATTGTTTTTTTATAGTTAATAAATTTCATCAAGAGGAAAATGACAAATTGTTAACATTCCAATCTTGCAACAAGGGAAACAAAATTGGAACAAGACAGCAATCTAAAGACAGTAATAATCAGACTCTTTTACCTAATTCTGAAGCAGTAATCACACCACCAGTATCAATAATGACAGTCCTTGCCCTGTGGATGTGAATTATACTGCCTCTGATAAGTCCATTCACGAGAAGATCCTCAACACGACATATCTGCCAAGGGTCAGCAGAAGCCATTTCTTTTATATAATATTACAGGAAAGACTAAAAATTGATCTTCTTATGGTAAGCCATCATAAAAAAAAAAAAACAGTTTCCATGCAAGATGTCAAAGACTCAACAAGTGAAAAAAACAAAGCCTAATTGAGAACAGAACAAAGCCCAGGACCCAAATGATAGATGTAGGCCCAAAACCATGGACCATAACTTGTTTAAAAATATCCACACTTGAATGAAAATATCACCAGTCTCTTGATTAGACACAAACAACATGCCCCTAGTTTGGTAGACACAGCAGAATATGTTGCCGAGCCAAAATGTGAACATGTTATCATGGAAATACTGAGGGGAGTAGAATATGAGTTCGAATAGAAGATGCAGAAGATAAGGTAACCTTGTACATAATTAACTTTGGTGTGTTAATGAATCAAGGGCCCAAGCCTAATGGCTTGAGACAAATGAATAAAGGATTTCAAGATTATGCACTGAACTAAAAAAATTGGAAATCAGACTACGAAAACCATAAATCTGTTTAGAGTTTCCAATAATAATCTGTTGACCTGCTTGCTGGAAAGGTTTTCTTCATAGACTCCAAAATAGAAGAATTCATAATTTAGTTGTTAATGCCATATGAGTACAATTGGGTAGAACAAAATGCAAAGACATTATGGCATTGAAATCTCAATCATTAGATTGATGGTCATGCTGTGAGGACCTTTTTTTACTAGCTTATCATTGCTGTCATTTCAACATTTTTTTTTTTTTTTAATAAGTAATAAGAGATTTTATTAGAAACAAATGTATAGGCGAAGCCCATGTACACAGGAAGCATACAAAAGAAAACACCTAAATACATTCTAGAAAACGCAAAGCGACATCAGAAAATCATGAACGGAGGATCTGTTATTCGCTAAAGCTGAAAACAAAAACAGCAAGGAGTGTACAAAAAATTCCAGATTTGTTTGAGAGAATGCTCTTTATCATTAAAACACCGCTCATTCCTTTCAATCCAAATGCACCACATAAGACACAAAGGAGTATCTTCCAAGCCACGCCCGCTTGAGAACAACCATGAAGCCCGTTCCAACACACAAAAAGGTCAACCACTCTCAAAATCTGAGGACCAACTGATGCACCACAAGCATTCACCATAGTGGCCAACCAATCCACGACATAAACATCCATAGTAATGAACTTAGTAACCTTGCGACTTTTCTCTATAATCTGCCTCCACTTGTCATTCTCACAATAAAAATAAAAAATCTTTGTAACGCCCCAATAGATGGCCCAAACCATATGGCCTATACTCTAAAAGGACTAGCAATAATACAATTGGAGTCTTATTGGGGAACATTATAAAGAGCAAGAACTTCTCTTTTCTAAGCAATGTGGGATCTCATACACCACCTATCCTATCACAATCTCCCCCCTTAAAATCCTAACATCCTCGTCGGGCCCGTCCTTCGTAGGTGGCACGGCTCAAGTTCCACATTTCTGGTTGGGATACGCTTTGATACCATTTGTAACGTCTCAATAGAAGGCCTAAACTACATGACCTATACTTCAAAATGACTAGTCAATGATATAATTGAAGCCCAATGGAACATTATAAAAAGCAAGAACTTCTCATTCCCAAACAATGTAGGATCTCATACACCACCTATCCTTACACATCATATTAGGTATCACAATCTTAGATTCAATGAGAAACTTCCCACTAAAACCCATCAGGAGATAATGAAGAAAAGAGAAAAAGAGTAAAGAAGGGTTAAGAGGCTAAAAGGAAGAAAAGAAATGGCTAATTCCAGCGAGGAGCGCCAGAAAAAGGAAAATAGAGACTCATGAGAGAGAGAGAGAGAGAAACGAAAAAGCTCTTTTTACACTTTCTGGAATTACTTTTTTTATCGGTAAACAAGATTTTATTGATCAAAAGAATGGCAAAAGTCCAAGTATATGGGACATATACAAGAGCAACGCCTATGCGTGCTTAATTTAGAGATACAAGGAAATCATGAATGACAAGCCATGAAAATCAATCACAATCGACAAATGGAGTAAAGTATTGAAAAATAGACTTCTAAGCTCCTTCGTTGACCACAATTGATCTTCAAAACTACTTCCGTTCCTCTCCCTCCAAATACATCACCATAAGCATATTGAAACCATCTTCCAAATAGAGACAATCTGAGAGTTACCCTGGATGGCTTTCCAAGAAGCAAGGAGGTCCACTACCCGTCTCGACATCACCCAAGCTAATCCCAGCCAAGCAAAAACTTCATTCCACAATGTCTTTACAATCTCACAATTAAGTAGTAGATGGTCAACTGACTCTCCACTCTTTTTACACATACAACACCAATCTAAGACTATGATTCGACATTTCCTTATGTCTAGAGTGAGGATCTTCTCCAAGGATGCTGTCCATACAAAAAACTTTGCCTTTAGGGGCACCTTTGTCTTCCAAATACCCTTCCATGGGAATGAATTTGCACCATGTATTTCAATAGCTTTGTAGAAGGAATGGACTGAGAACTTCCCTATCTTAGAATGGCACCGAAAGATCTTATCTTCAGCTCCCGCCATCAACCGGGTGGAGTAAACTAGGTTATAAAATGCCAAAAAAGCCTCAATTTCCCAATCTTGTGCATCTCCAAGAAATGTGACATTCCATTGTGGAGTGTTGTTAGTGAGTATGAAGAGGTCCACAATCGAGGCTTCTTTCATGCTTGCTAAGCCATAAACTTGTGGAAAAGTTTCCTTGAGTGCCATATCGCCACACCATACATCGTGCCAAAATTTAATTTTTGATCCATCACCCACTTTAAAGTAGGTATATCTGGAATATGTGTCTCAACCTCTTCTTATGTGCTTCCATAGCCCCACCCCATGAGGCCCACTCACCTCCTTGGTACACCATTCTCCCCATGGTTCCCCATGCTTCACTTCAATGACGCTTCTCCACAAAGCCCCCCTCATTGTGATATCTCCATAGCCACTTACTAAGCAAAGCTTTGCTGAAAAACTGCAATTTTCGAATACCCAAACCTCCTTCTTGAATAGAAGAGCAGATTTTCGCCCATTTCATTAAGTGAAATTGAAACTCATCATTAATCCCTCCCCATAAGAGTCACGTTGAAGTTTCTCCATGCAATGAGCCACTTTGATGGGGATTGGGCATAGTGATAGGAAATAAGTTGGCAAGTTGGACAGAGTGCTTTTGGTTAGGGTGACCCTCCCACCTTTGGATAAATACATCATTTTCCAACTAGCCAATTTCCTCTCTATTTTTTCTAGAACATTATCCTAAATAGATATTGATTTGAACGGAGGCCCCAACAGAAGGCCAAGGTATTTCATTGGCAGCTGAGATATCTCATTAGGAACATCCCCCTTCGACACTACATCTAATTTGGCCAAGTTCACTTTCAACCCTGATACAACTTCAAAGCATAAAAGAAGAGCCCTCAAGGCTCGAATTTCATTATGTCGAGCCCCACAAAAAAATAGAGTGTCATCAGCAAATAGATGGGACAAGATGAAAGTGCCAGTAGTGGCTTCCCCCACTGAGAATCCAAATATGAAACCCCCTCTACAATGCCTGATATCATCTTGCTAAATGCTTCCATTAGGAAAACAAAAAGTAACGAAGATAGAGGGTCACCTTCTCTCAAGCCTCGTGAGCTTTTAAAAAAGCCTTTCGGTGAGCCATTCACTAAAGCCGAAAAGCAAGCCATAGAAATATAATGATAGATCCAAGTACACCATTTCACACCAAAACCACATCTCTCGAGCATGTAAAGCAAGAATCTCCAATTAACATGATCATAAGTTTTTTTTATGTCCAACTTGCACAATAGCCCCAGCTCTCCCGACTTGAGTCTACTATCCAAATATTTGTTAGCAATAAGCACCAAGTCAAGAATTTGCCTACCTTTGACAAAAGCATTTTGAGGCTGTGATATTAACTTACCCATCACCTTACTCAATCTATTTGCCCAAACTTTGGAGAGAATCTTGTACACCCCACCCACCAAGCTAATGGGACAATAATCACTAACCTCCACAACTCCTGATTTTTTTGGAATGAGCATGATAAAAGTTGCATTAAGGCTTTTTTCAAACCTCCCACTTTCATGAAATTCATGAAAGATCCCCATTATGTCTTCTTTGAGCACTTCCCAACATGTTTGAAAAAAAGCCATAGAGAATCCATTTGGGCTTGGAGCTTTGTCACCTGCCATGCTTTTCAACACTCCCCTGACCTCCATCTCTTCAAATGGCCGTTCAAGCTTTCTATAATTACTAGATCTACTTATTTTTAGACATTATTTAATTCTGTGTTTCTAGCACTTCTCTTGTACATTCCCATTCTACTAAATTACATCCTTTTCCCTGATAGAATTTAGTTACTTCTCAAAGAATACTCAGTAAGTTCCTAAGGGTCATAAGACAATCGGAAGAAAATGAAACACTCTTAGTGAACCATAATGATAAATCCCTCACAAACAAGTTGCATAAGAAATCATTGTTTTACATCAGTTTATTGAAAAAATAATAGGCAATAGACCAAGTACATGGGACATATACAAGTTGGATAGAAATATTTACTATGAGAGACCCTATGTAACAACCCAAGGAAGGCTTACGCCACATATGAGTCATACTCCAAAAGTAGTAGTCAATGGCAATGTAGGACCCATTCACCACCTATACTCAATATGGGGTATCACAATCTCCCACCCCATAAATTTTCAATGTCTCGTGCATCATATGCGGCACGGCTCAAGTCCCACAAATCTGGTTGGGATTGGCTTTATTTGTAATTATCCAAGTAAAGCCCAAGCCACATGTAAGCCATATTCCACATATTCTAAAAAGACTAGTCAATGGTACAATTAAAGTCCTTAAAAACCATTATAAAGAGCATGAGATTCTCCCTCCCTAGTAATGTGGGATCCCACTCATCACCTTTACTCACTCAATGTGTGGCATCAACATTATGACTACCATTTTTTTATAGGTATTATGACAACCACTTTTTTAAGCATCACTAACACTTCAAACCGAAGTGCCTATGTTTTGTAAGAAATTTCACTGAAGAAAGGGGATGCCACCCAAGTGCATGAGCTATACAACAGATCACAACTGATGACAGAAGAGGAAAGGGTATCATTAACCGTGATTAAAATTGGACCCTTACTTGAAGGGAAAAGGAGAGTGTATAATTGACATGGCAGTCATCTGGTGGAGTTATCAGATCCACTGGGCATGTCTGACTCTCACAAAGAGAGTTTGTTACCCTACAAAAAAACATTCAGATTTATAAACTTAAGAGATTTCAACATTGAATCCATTAAACAACCTTAAAAGTCCTAATAATCACAATTTATTCTCACAGGCTTCTACTTCCATCATCATCAAGTGGAGCTTGAAGTAAAGAACCCTGGCCAACCTGTCATGAGCACAAAGATTCAAAATGGCTTCTCACAAAGGGAACCCAAAAAATGGAAACACTTAGGCGGGAATTAAAAGTAAAGAATAATATACAACAAACATAAACATCTAGCGTGCAAGAAGTTCAAGGCATGCAAAAGATCACAAGTTTATAAATAACAGTGAATATTAGATTGAAATGAAGAACAACAACATTCTGAGGAAAAAAACTGCTTCTTTTTCCACATATTATCTAGAAACATTAGTTGATTGCCACAATTTCCCACATTGGTTGACTCAAGTACTAGTGAACCCATGTACAAAATTGGAAAGGAGTTTGTAAAGATGAGAAGGTCAAGGAATTTCATCGTTAAACATATAGCAAGAAGGAGATCTAGGGCTTTTTTTCTTTCTTTCTTTTTTCTTGGGGGGTGGGTTGGAGAAATCATTTTATTTTAAGTCTGTTTGGTGTTGGTGTCTCTATCACAAACCAGAACACTTTACAATTATGAAAAGTCTTTCATAAAAATAAAAACATATATATAATCAACCTCATAAATAAATATACCGAGTCAGATTTTTTGTCGACGGCTTACAGTTATGTTATAAAAAAGAGACAAGGAAAGTCGCTGGCCTTGGATTGTGTCACCACGACCAGACAACTTCAGCAGTCCCTGACCATATACACCTAAGTTTGCATTTGAACTAATAACAGAGTATGCCTGCAAAAAACAATGGATGATCGTTGGCCCTCTATTTTTAATTCACCCACAAATAAGAATATCAGTTAACAGGCAGCACTATTTTGTATGAAGTCTAAACCATTTTACCCTCAGAACAACCAGATTCCTGACTTCAAGGACAGAAGCAGTAACAACAGTATTTCCACCACCGTCGATTTCAATCTTGGAGTTCCACATGAGCAGCATTTTGATGGCAACTCTAAATGCGCCAAAAACCTTCAGTTACAAAACGAAGTACTTCAGACTTCAACACTAACTGTGACACATACTTTCTAAAAGCAACAATTTACTTATAAAAACTATATATGATATACTTGAGTTTTCTTGCAAAACAAAAAAGGAAATAAAGAAGGCAGCCTTCGGGGTTTCTTAAAAGCACAGAAGGAGAAAGAAATAAAGAAATAAATTCTTTTCAAGAAAAAAGCACGTATCATACTGGCCCTAATATTATATAGTCTGTCATCAAGGTAATGACATCTCTACTATCAAATGAAGAATAGTGGCAAACAATGCTTGGACATTTACATTACAAGGCAATGAGATCCCTCTAACATCCTATACCTATCACCACAGACAAGCACTAGATGTTAATACAAGGAGAAGTCAAACCTTCACCATTCTTTGTGGAGGTTAGCATTGGCTCCACATAATACCACTCCTTTTCACCATAGATGATTCCATATGAATAGCCAAAACAAAGTTTTCCTTTTTTCTATTTATAATTCTTCCCCTTCAGACAAATTCAAGAGCTTCCAAAAGCCTGGATATATAATATCTCCCCATCCAACCTATTCGTCCCATTTACTGATTTGAAGTTACAATCTTATTTTTCCTCAGTGATTTTCACAGCTCACTTTGCTTTGCCTTATAATGATGAAAAAAATACTAACAGAATATAACAATGGCAGAATTTTTTTTTTTTTTTTTTTTTAGATCGGTAATATAACGATGGCAGAATTAAAATGCAATTTTTTTTTAACAAAATGGTTCCACCGGAATTACTCAAAAATAGAAAAGAACTAGCATGTGATTTTTTTCATTCATCACAGCCAAGGTTTGGAACAAATAGTTTTCGGAAAAACCCTCGCGAACTCTAGCAACTTGTTTCCCCCGCCCGGGGGGCAAGAGGAAAATGGATGTGTAGGAGAATAATGGGAAGAGCAGCTGAATGTCAAGTTAAGAAAGATTAGACCAGGATGTTAGACTTTAGAGCAGACACACACCACCACTGTGGTGTGTGTGTGTGTGTGTGTGTGTGTGTGTGTGTGTGAGAGAGAGAGAGAGAGATGTATTTATTCGAAGTGGCAATCTTCACATGATATTGAAGATAAAGAGCTTTTACTGATGAAGAAAGAAAATACTATTATATGGTGTTTGACATACACAGATAAGAGCATAACTTGCAACCTTGTGAAAAGCCTTGCTTAACAAAGGGTTGCCCTAGAACCCATGGCAATGAAGCCATCATCTAATTCATGCAAGCTTCTTATAATATCCCAAGCAACTCTTTCCAACCAAATCTGCATAGCCAATATCAAAATATTTATTCCCTCACTAATTGCAAGAGATTCAACTTGCTTTGCCGAATTAAATTAAGCTGCCTTCACTGCCATAGCTGCCAAGTGACCACTCTTATCCTAGAGGATAAGAAAGCTAACTGATAATATCATACTTTTATCCACCAGGGGAAACCCTGTCAAAATTCTTTTTTATCAAATCATTCCCAGAATCTCTCCAACTACATAGGTTGTGCTTTCTGACACAACCTATGAGATTCCAAGGCAAAGTGGCAAAACAGAACTAATTTGAACTCATATGTGACTATGTTGCCTTCCTTCATGTCAACTAGATACAGCATTCCTTTATTAAAGCTTCATGGGTTGTCAATACCTCACATGGCTTTCCAAACCATAAAGCTTATCAAATTGGGAACCCATCTTCCAAACAGAGACAAATCCAACAGAAGTAAATGAAAATACTCTGGCCAAGGAATATCCATATGTTGCTCTCTTGTATACATCCTGTGTACTTGGATTTAATGGAGATTATTATTTATCAAAAAAAGGAGCTATTGGATCCAAGTACACAGAAAAATTGCATTAAAATTTGAGCACCATATGCAGAATTATTTTACTTTTTTTGGCAAATGAAACAAAAAGATGGTATGTTTCCTTTCAATCTGAAAACAAGCTTCAAAGGCAGATAGTACAATATCTGATGTACAAATTTAAAACAAATACTTCTCAAACACAGCCAAAAACACTCAAATGTGTGTGTACAGATAATTTACTATGTGTCATATATGTTTCATAACCATAAATAGAACATATTTCCATTATCTGAAACTCTCAAAATAGGAACCCAAATATTTTATCTCCCTAGTGGCACAGAATGCTCAGACAATAATATCAGATCATTCGAGAGTTCTCTAGCATACCAACCATGTACTAAATAACCCCTCCTTCGGTTTGTTACTAATTTAAGTTGCAGTTATAAAATATATTGAAAATTTTAAGACCACTAGATCAGCAGTAACCTATTGTTATTCTAAAGGATTCCTAGGAATGCAAGCACTCAAACCAGATGGATGTAAACCAAGACAGTTTACACCCCCAAAAAAAATATAAAAGCAAGGTTGGCTAACCAAAAAAAAATGTAAAGAAGTAAAGCATCTTAATTATATGGCTCATCTCCAAGTAAATTATTTTTCAGTTATATTCTATATAAATTTGATGGTTATAGTTCAGGGGAAAAAGGTATGACTAGGATAGTACATAAGCAGAGCTCATGGATCTATCTAGTGGCCCTCCTCAATGGAATATCATTTTCCATAGAGATGCCCAAGATTGGAAAATTGATACATTTACAATTTTCTTCAATCTTGTGTATAATTGTAGAGTGAATGGACGAGCTGATAAGATTTTGTGGTCACAGTCCAAGAAGTGGAGATTTACGGTACAGTTGTACTATAAGTCCCTTATGACACACTCCGCAAGTCCATTCCCATGGAAGAACATATGGAAGACTAAGGTCCCCTAAAAGCTTCTTTTTTGTATGGACAGCTTCATTGGGAAGATTCTCACTTTAGATAATCTAGAGGTGTCAAATCGTGTTAATGGGTCGTGTTCGTGTCATGTCAAGACATGTATATTATACTATATAAGTCAACCCTAATCCAACTCGTTAAGCCTATCGTGTCAAAGTCTCAAACCCTAACATGACCCGTTAACATAACGAGTCGTGTCGTGTCAACCCGTTTATATATATCGATTGAATAGACCCGAAATTAACATGTTTGACCTAGTTAAATTTAGCATAATTTTATATAAATGTTAAAATCACAATATCTATAAAAAAAAATATAAAACTAACTACAAGTCCAAAATTACAATCCAAATAATAAAATATCAAAATTAAAATCTCAACAATTTTATTTTTAAGTATAAGGGTATAATTGTAACTTTAACTTTCTTAACGGGTCAAAACAGGTCAACCCGTTTTGACCCAAACCCGTTAAGGCTAAACCCTAACCCACTTTTATTGTGTCGTGTTCGTGTTGGGTTAACGGGTCGTATCACATATTGCCACCCCTAAGATAATCTAAGGAAATAGCAAATCATTGTGTTAGATTGATGTTATATGTGTAAGAAAAGTGGGGAGTCTATGGATCACCTATTATTGCATTGTGATGTAGCCATGAGCTTGTGGAATGATATCTTTGCTAGAGTGGGGCTCCATTGGGTGATGCCACGAAGGTTGTTGATTTTCTGGCCTGCTGGCAAGGCATCCGAGGTAACATTTTGACGATCTATAATTTGAGAAAGCATGGTTTTGTTGTTATGGAGTGGTGTTTCATGTGTAAGAAACATGGTGAATCTGTAGATCATTTACTTTTGCACTGCCAGGTGGCAAAGGCATTGTGGGAGGTGTTTTCAGTAGAGTTGGGCTGGTTTGGGTGATGCCTATGAAAGTAGTAGATTTACATACTTGCTAGATGGGGCTTCAAAGTTCTCCTCAAGTGGCTGCTGTGTGGCAGATGGTTCATTTGTGTCTCATGTGGTGTATTTGATGGGAAAGGAACGAGCGATGCTTTGATATTAAGAAGAGCACTATGGAGGAAATCTGGAAATTCTTTGTATTTTCTTTATTTCAAAGGTTTTCTGCTATAGTGCTTAATGGAGCTTCAGCTGATGATTTTCTGTCTTTCAGTTTCCTCTTTATAGAATGTAATTAGGTGTTTGCCTTTGTATACTTCCTGTGTACATGGGCTCGCCTATTACATTCATTGAATAAAATTCTATCTTACTTTTAAAAAAAAAAAAAAAAAACCCTCAAATAGCAGCTTTGTGGAAGATGATTCAGATCTGTTTATGGTGGTGCATATGGATGGAGGAATGGTCAGAGTTTTGAGGATTGTGAACGAACAATAGACAAGATAAGAAAATTATTTCTAACACTTTATTTCAATGGTTGATTGTAATAGACTTTAATGGCATGAACAGACATGATTTCCTTGTATCTTTAGACCCTCGTGCATAGGTGTTGCTCTGGTATATGTCCCGTATACTTGGCTATGCCTATTTTAGTAAAATTATTATTTACTGATCAAAACAAAGACACAAAAATCTGCCAAAATAACACACCTTAATGACGGAATCACTCATCAAAAGTTCCTCGGCGACGAGCTCAAATTCAGAGACTGGATACTCAGACAGTCCAAAGACAATTGTCCCCCCACAGTAGAGACTAATTTGGCCCCTCACCTTCACAGCCAAAGCAATAAAATAATATCACGAATTTAGTTTGAAGGAGCAACTGAACCAAAAAGACAAAATCAACAAGACTCATGCAGAATATAAATTATAAACTTTAGAAACAACTACATGAATATATCTGACCAAAGAGCCTATTGAACTATGATTCTTACAACTTAAAAGACAAAATGATAAGAATTCAACAATAAGTCAAGCCCAGGCCAATGATAGGAAAGAAGAATGTCACTGTATTCAAACGGATAAAGGATAACACCCCTGTAAGGAAGAAATTCAGTTCCAAGCTCTGCAATGTTATTATTGCCTAGTAGAGAAAACAATGTATGAATCTCTAGTCAAATTTGAAACTATTTCAAGTACCCAAAATAACACTACATTATTTTTCATTAATTTATACCCTAAAAGTCTCCTTCCAAATCTTCTCTCCAATGTGGTTTGAATAAACATCATTAAGTACTAGGCTGACATGAGCACCAAACAAAATAACCTTCAACATCACACTATTTACCCATCAAGAGATGTTGAATTATCAACTCTCCAGCAAAAAGAATGGGTTGTCCATTAATTATTTATTACTTAATTGTGAAGTTGCCATGACCCTATGGAACAAGATCTTCGCTAGAGTCGGAATAGCTTGGGTCATCCGAGAAGGTGGTTGAGTTTCTAGCAAATTGGAGAGGCCTTCATGTTAACTCACAAATCATAGCAATTTGGTGATCCCAACTTTCTTTGGTGGTGCCTTTGGAGGGAGAGAAATGAAAGAAGCTTTGGAGATCACAAGTGGTCAATGAACGAGCTTAGAATGTCTTTAATACTTTATTCCAATGGTTGATTGTAATAAATTTCAACAGCATGAGTATTCATGGCTTCCTTGTATCCCCAGGCCGGTCTACTTGGACTATGCCTACTTTCTATCATCAATAAAATTATTATTCTTACCGAATTTTAAAATATATATATTATCAACTCTCGCAAAAGTCTAACAGAGCCAAAAAGAAACCAAGCCATATATATGGTCCAAAGGTCAATATGCCTCTCTGAAAACCCTAAAAATTCTGTTCTGACCAGATAACCAAGGTTGAAGTTGGTATACACAATAGCACTAATAACTTCTATCTTCTCCAAATAATCTAAATTGGTCGTGAAAAACACAAGGTCCCATTATTCATTCTCATGCCAGAACACTGACATAGCAGACATTAATCAAGGTCTTCATGCACACACTTGCAATATTGTTGTTTTTTTTTATAAGAAAGCGAGGAGTGCAACACTTGCAATATTGTTGTTATGAATACATTGAATAAATTTCATATTCAAATCCCACAAGATAGTGATGTGAGAGCAAAATTATGTCCATTCTCACTATACGTTCCTTGTATATTGAAACAACTATGGTTGCAAATGAGACAAGCTCGATACTGCCCTGCATTATATAGAAATAACAAGCCGTTGCTCATCACAACAATGAAGCCCATACTCACTTCAGCTCAGCTGATCGAGCTTGTCACCAACTTGTCTCGCAAGTTATATGTAGAAGCTCTATATATTACTCGGAAAAAAATTACTCGGGTGATAGATGTCTTTTAATTAATATAAGTTTCGAATATGGGATTTTAGGCATCAATTTGGCTACAAGCAGTTTATCGACCTCACCTTTTATCATAATAAAAATTGTAGTGTTTTCAAGCTCTCATATAAGAGGAATTTCCACTTGATTAAATGTTCCTGAATTGTCATGATTTTCCATTAATGCTTGGTACCCAAGACTTAGCCCAGCAAAAGGGTTGATGCTTCATTGGAGAATGTACCACCATGTCAGTGATGGGAACCTTAAGTGCCCAAGCAAGGCTCAACCAGAAACCAGTTGAGCTAGTGAGCATTTAGCAAGCTCCTCAATTATCCATAGAGCTGAGGCAATGTGTCATGGTTGTCCCCATGTCGTGATAGGAACCTTATGAAATGGCCCGGGTTTAGCATGGCAGGGTGATGAATGGGATCCACATTACTTGGTCCGGAGAAGTTCTTATCCTTTATAATGATTTCAAGAAGTTCTAATCGTAACATTGATTAGTCCTTTTGGAGTATAGGCTTAGATTTGACTCAGGTCTTCTTGTGTTGTTAAAAATAGTAGCAGAGCCAATCCCAACGAGAAGTATAGAACTTGAACTATGCCACCTATGATGAGAATGTCAGAGATTTAAGCAGAGAAGATTGTAATTCCATAGGTTTAGCATGCGATTGTGGTGAATGGGATCCCACATTGCTTGGGAATGAGAAGTTCTTGCCTTTTGTAATGATTTCAAGGAGCTCTAATTGTCACATTGACTAGTCCTTTTGGAGTATAAGTCTATATGTGGTTTGGTCTTTCCCTGTGTCATTACATCTTAACTGATTGAGCTAAGCTCAACCAAAAATATTAAGTTCAGATGCTTCAGTGTTTTGGTTAACGATGGAAGAAGAAAATAAAGGCAAAAATCCAATCATAATGTCTCCAAGCACACAGAGGTATCCCACATAGGACTAATAGCACAATTTTCTCCAATGTGCATTTTTTAACTGTATACGAAGCACTCATTTGCTGCAGATATGACAAAAAAATGGCATAAAAATACAAATGTAATTTGAACATCCAACCACACCTTTCACTTCCAATTTTTAATGGAATGTAAAGAGAACAACGACATTTAAAAAGTCACAAATATGTAATTATTTGGAGAAATGGAAACCTGAATTCTGGTCCAAAGCAAAGGGACTAAAACTTTTGCGTTGTTCTCTACGAAAACATGTGACCATAGAGGGGTGGTTGGAAAATCAAGCAAAGGCGTTTCAGTTTCAGTTGTGACATTGTCATTGCCAACCCTTAAACTCAGTAGATCTGCATTGAAGTACGTGCCAGCTGCGCCAGAATTCCTTGGACAGCCAATACTCATACCACCTGAAACCAAACAACATACATAGATATATACTATAGAAGTCCCAAGTTTCAAAATCTACTATTTAGAAATTGCAATTCCCGGTCAAAAATAAATTGCAATTATGTTTTGACTGTAAACATACGCAAGCTGTTTAGGAATCGATAAATATATACTTCAGGCGTGTAAAATGGATATACCATTGGTCAGAACCTAGCATCTTGGAGAGGTCTTCAACGTAAGTCACAAATTGCAGGAATCTGGAAGATGGTTCCAATATGCCTATGGTGATGGTTCTGGAGGGAGAGGAATGAAAGAGGTTTTGAATATCATGAGCGGTCAATGAATGAGTTTAGAATTTTCTTTTCTTAGTACTTTATTTTTATTGGTCAATTATAATTGATTTTAACAGCATGAACTTTATAATTTCTTAGATCGCTAGATTGCCATGCATATGTGATGCTCTTGAATATGTTTTGTGTACCTGGGCTTTTGCCTATTCCTATTATCGATATAATCTTGTTTACCGATCCAAAAAAAAAATTGCTGGGCATGTTCCAGCTTCTTGTGCAAGCTTATGCTCAATCTTTGCACCTATATCAAATACTTCATCCTGCAATTTTTTAGCAATTTTTTATTTTTTATTTTTTTGATAAGAAACAAGAGAACTTCAATCCAGTAAAATCAAGCTATGAACAATCATTTCTCTGATTTGACAAGTACCAATCCAAGCCAACTGACATTGGTCGCATAGGTCTTCCATAACTTATATTTCTCTATCTAAACCTTGGATGTTAAGATCATAATACTTCAGTTTTAATGTCTAATATGACGTAATGGTTTGCTTTTAGGTATGTTTTCCACCAGTCAACGTCCCCATGATAAAAAAATCCTAAAGATTCATTAGATTGGCAAGATTATATATAAGATGCCAATGATACAGCNATCCTAAAGATTCATTAGATTGGCAAGATTATATATAAGATGCCAATGATACAGCATAAAAATGAGTTATCTCGCAATAAAGAGGCTTAGACTGGCTAGCTGTTTTTAAATTGTCTGTAACTGAATGTATTAAAATCTACTCCCCCCATCCTACTTTAAATGTCATGCTTTATGAAAACCACAAGATGAAGTAGGCAGAATGGAAGATCTTCACCGCATCAAAGTCATAGGCAGGTCGAATGAGACATCTGACCTGTGGACTAAAGCTTAGGTTAGTTCACCATAGGTACAGGTGATATGCAAAACTTTGAAACTTTAGATGGGTTGTAGCAGTGTAGAGAAAATGGGTCTGGGTAGTCCACCTAATTGTTCACTTTTGGGCAGACTGGTCAGGATGGTCGTGGAGAACTTGGCATCTACACCAGCTAATTGTAGATATAGCATCTCAACTTCCTTTTTTTTTTTTGTTGGTCATTCTTGCAAGAATTATACAGCCTTCAGTTGTTTGTCACTCTGCAATGAAGTTTTTTTTATTGTATCTGTCTGTATGTGTGTGCATGCAGCCAGTATGTCAGTACACATACATGCATGTATGTGAATCCACAAATATGCTTAAACTAACTACAGAATATACCACCGCAACAAATGATATAGTCCAAGTTATGACATAATAGGGGAAAGGAAGGTTGCAGAAAAGGGAAAAAAACTCAGGGTCATCTTATTAGTTTAGCACATTAAATATTCAAGCAAATAATAGTTCTAAAGTTGCATACTTTTTTCCAGAAATGTGACAATTCGGACAAGAATAAGCCTTGAAGAATTATGACTAGTAATATATTTATCAAGGGTTAGCATTAAAGGTTTCAAAAACCAATATGCAGAAAAAGCTTAACATTAGCTCTTTGTTTCAAGTATAGAACACCAACATTGAAAAATCAACTGACAGTGATGCATCTCACTCATTAAGATTCAAATCTTGAAGACACCACAACAGCCTAACACAATTGCAACAACTCCATGCTGCCCTATAAGGGTCACCCTTCCATATTGTGGCAAAGTTAGTATTAACCCCACTAACTTATTAATTATCAAATATAATTATGGATGATTATGCAGCCAAAACATATTGGTTTCAAAAAAACTTCGATGGCTCATTATAATAATTGTTTGTGTAACAATTCAGATCTATAAGGAAGTCGAGGCTTAAAAAATCTATATTTAGCAGTTGACTAATCATTGCATTCTACTACCAGATACAGATTTGTGAGCAGTACAAACCATGCACAGTAACTTTGACATCTTCTTGTATGCTGTAACAATCCAGAGAGATTCTTCCACCACCACCTCCTCCCCATCCCCTCCCACCTGCTGCACTTATTCTTCCATATCCCTTCCTATCCGATCATAGATGACACAAACAGTCAAGAACAAATTGTGTAAGTATTGAGAGAACTAATTACTTCTATACTTTATCTATGACTAAAACATAGGTCCATTGTAATGAAATGAGCACAATACAACTAGTACACCATTCACCTATGGCAACTTTATTAAAGAATATATATAAAATAGTTTTGAAAATATGAAAAAAGAAACATATTCCAAAGAGCTAGGGTAAAAATGTATCTTAGTCTGTTCACACCAAGAATGTTTTGTAGTTTTAGAAGCTTACAAGCTTTGAGATACTTTGTAAGCCTCCTGATGTACTTGTCCCTCTAGTTTTCAAGAGAATTTTACTACCTATCAAAAACTATCACTTGGTGGAAGCAAGAACAAAATTCATGTGACCCAAATCACTTAGTGATGCAGGGGGATCCGAGTCCAAATCCGAGACCGATGAGGCTCAGCTGACAAATGTGACGTTAAAAGCATTGGACTACTTAGAGAATGTAGACCAGTGCAAAGTAGGCAGGAAGAGATAAAGATTTGGGAGAAGAGCGGCAGATTTGAGCGAGGAGATTTATCTCTCAAATGGGTGAGGAGACTTATCCCTCGGTTGAGCGAGAAGAAGTGGCGACACCTGTATTTTAAATATAACTTTCACTACAGGTGTCAGAATCGTGCATATGACCCCAATCCGGAAAGCTCTCTTCGGCGTGCACGTCATGGTCACCATGCTTTGCCTAGTGGGCCCTTGTTGACCCCAAAATCAGCCTTTTTTACCTCCGAAGCGTCAATTTTAGTCAACTCTTTCATTTTGGTTAATTTTCTTTTATGGTAATGTTCATCTTTAGTAACGATTTTATTATGTATTCTTAGGCTAGATTTTAGTCATAATTATCTTATTCTAAAATCTATTGTTTGGCCTTAATTACAGTTTTACCATTTTTCGTTAGCTATTTAAACCCGGCTTGTGGGTTTCAGAGGGGATGCTTGATTTATTCTATAATAAAACCTTAATCTCAGAGTTTCTCCCTGTTTGTGATTTTTCTCAATCTCAATCTCTAGCTTCCTTTGTTTAACTAGCTGCCAAAATAATCTTTTATTCTGATCCAACGTCACTTAGTTGGTAAGGATTAGTCAATGATGACTCGCACACACGGCATAAGCACTGCCCTTAGCAAATAATTCACAATTCCGTAGGGTCTGCTATTCGTGCATATTCCAGTTTATTAGACTGCTCACATCTTTGTGAGACAACTTAGATGAACTAAGCTAGAAACTCAAGAATGTCATTGAGCTGAAAGGAAAAGATACCTTAGCTCTCCAAAAGTCATATATGTACCATAATTGGAACATTTTGTGCCACCAAACTAGAGGTTTGTTGAAAGATTCATGTGTATATATATGGGATACCTACATTCATATATATATATATATATATTTTTCTTTTATCTAGATTTGGAATTTTTGTGTGCATGCATAGAGATCTCATAGAAACCTTTTAACAAAAGTGAAGACCCGGGAAACTTCAATAACTAGCAAGTTTCAAGTTCTTAGGAGGCTTGAGGTTGTGTGTTTAGACACAGACACATTACCTCTGGTAGTTGGTAGTTTGTTAGCTGTTTTTTAGTTGTAACAAGTAACATTGTCATTCTTAAAAGCAAAATACGTGCTGGCACTCCCGAACCTCAACCAAGGAAAACCTATTGGTTCATAAATTTGCATGTAAGAGGGAGGGAATTGTTGGGAGACACCTTGGAGGAGGTATTATTGAGGAAGAGTTCGTTTGTGACCAAACTGGAGAGGGTGTTGTTGATTGAGGAGACTTTGTGGCGCCAAAAATCTAGGGCACTTTGGCTAAAGGAAGGTGATAAATGTACGAAATTCTTCCATAAAGTGGTTAATTCACATAGGCGCATCAATGCTATTAGGACACTTCACTCAAGTACTCATTTGCTCTCTTCCCCCTCTAAATTAGAAAACCATATTGTGCATTATTACTAAAACCTCCTCACGGAACCGGCTTGCTGGAGGCCGAAGCTTGATGATTTGTTGTTTGAGTCTATTGATCTATAGAGTGCGAGTTGGTTGGAAACCTTTAGACGAAGATGAGATTCATAAGGTCATTTGCGGTATGGCAAAGGATAAAGCGTTGGGTCCGGATGGCTTTTCAATGGGGTTCTTTCA
This sequence comes from Pterocarya stenoptera, assembly GCA_003123785.1. Classification (NCBI taxonomy): domain Eukaryota; kingdom Viridiplantae; phylum Streptophyta; class Magnoliopsida; order Fagales; family Juglandaceae; genus Pterocarya; species Pterocarya stenoptera. The sequence continues at coordinate 5,456 of QEOT01008266.1, read as the reverse complement.
AGCTTGTTGGGATATTATGAAATGGGATGTTATGCAGGTTTTCCTTGAATTCCACTCTTTCAAGAAATTTGAGAAATGCCTCAATGTGACGTTCATTGCCCTCATACCGAAGAAACATGAGGCTACGACAATTGAGGATTTCCGCCCCATAAGCTTTGTGAGTGGAGTGTACAAGATTATTTCGAAGGTTCTTGCAAATCGGCTTAGCCCGATATTGGAACAAATTATTTCTAAGCCTCCAAATGCATTTGTTCAGCGAAGACAAATCCTTAATTCAGTTGTTATTGCCAATGAGTGCTTGGATCATAGGTTGCGAGAGGGAGTTCCAGGTATTCTATGCAAGCTTGACATGGAAAGGGCTTATGATCATGTGAATTGGGAATCTCTTTTATACTTGCTCAAGAGTTGTGGCTTTGGCGATAGGTGGATTTCATGGATTCGACATTGTGTCTCTACCACTCGCTTCTCGGTGTTAGTTAATGGCACCCCTGCTGGTTTTTTTAACAGTTCTCATGGATTTAGGCAAGGGGGCCCATTGTCTCCTCTACTTTTTGTTATCATTATGGAGGCACTAGGCCGGATGGTGAAGGTTGCTGTGGGTGGTGGTTTTTTATCTGGATTTTCGGTAGGTAATGGTACTAATGGCTCTATCATAAACTCACATCTCTTATTTGTAGATGATACTCTCCTTTTCTGTGAAGCGAATCATGGCCAGATTCAAAATTTATGAGCACTTTGTTATGTTTTGAAGCCGTGTCGAGGCTTAAAAGTGAATCTTGGTAAGTCCGAGATGGTTGCAGTGGGTGTGGTGCCTAGTATCAATAGCCTAGCGAGCCATCTGGATTGTAAAGTGTCATCCTTGCCTACGAAATATTTGGGACTCCTGTTGGGGGCGACCTTTAAGGCTAAAGCTATGTTGGAAACGGTTATATTTATCGAAAAGTGGTCGACTCACTTTAATTAAGAGCACGTTAACTAACCTCCCCACTTATTTCTATCTCTATTTCCTTTGCCTGCAAGGGAGGCGAATAGGATTGAGAAATTATTTCAGACTTTTTTGTGGGGGAGAATGGGGAAGGAACCGAAAATCCACCTTGTTAAGTCAAAGAAAGTTTATTCTCCAATTTCGAATGGTGGCTTGGGAATGCAACTTGAGGACTTTCAATAAAGCTTTATTTGGGAAATGGTTATGGAGGTACCACTTGGAGGGAGATTCACTGTGGAAGGAAATTATAGACTCTAGACACGGTGGTGCTTGGGGGGATTGGTGCTCCAACGAAGTAAAGGGGGCGGGTATGGTGTGGTCTTATGAAAATTTATTAGGAGGGGATGGCAGAGCTTTGAAAACCATATCCATTTTGTGGCTGGAGAGGGCACCAGAATCAGGTTTTGGCAAGTTGTTTGGTGTGGAGATTGCACTCTTGATAGGGCTTTTCCATATCTCTATCGTATTGTAGCCAACAAGGATGCTTCTGTAGCGCATCTGCAGGTATTTTCTCATGGTTCTCACCAGTGGAATGTCCTATTTAATAGGGATATTCATGATTGGGAATTGCTCACTTTTTCAGAATTTTTCAGATTGATATACTCCACGGAAACACTACAGCATAGGGGGGTAGGATGTAGTGGAGGTCCAAAGGCAGCAGGAAGTGTACAGCAGGGGAGTATTACAAAATATTGGCATCACAAGGTAATGCTCCATTCCCTTGGAAGAATATTTGGAGGTCTCGTGTGCCTTCTAAACTAGCTTTGTTCATATGGACTGCTGCTCTTGGGAAGATTTTGACCACAGACAACTTGAGGAAGAGGGGACTTATTGTGATAGATTAGTGTTACTTGTATAAAAAGCAAGGAGAATCAGTGGATCACTTATTATTGCATTGTGAGGTGACAAGGGTGCTGTGGGATGAGATCTTAGAAGAGTTGACATCGCTTGGATAATGCCTTTGAGGGTGGTTGATTTACTAGCTTGCTGGAAGGAGATTCAAGGTTGTCCTCAAGTGGCAGCAGTGTAGAAAATGATTCCGTTGTGCATTATGTGGTGTATTTGGACGGAAAGGAATGAGCAATGCTTTGAAGATAGGGAACGCACAATGGCGGAGCTTCGGAGTTTTTTTGTACACACTATTGCTTTGGTTTTCAGCTATTGTACTTAATGGGAACAATGATCATGACTTCTTGTCCTTAATCTATAGTTCCTAGAATGTATTTAGATGTTCTTTTGTATACTCCATGTGTACACGGGCTATACCTATTTCATTCGTATCAATAAAAGTTACCTATTACTTATAAAAAAAAAAGAAAAAGAGTTCCCTTTATAACTAGTAGCTATTAGTAACAACATAAGCTAAGGTTCTATCCAAGTATTTGATCTCTACCTTTGACAAATGAATCTTATCTATGGAGTGTGTGCATGTGTGGTAAGTATGTGAGAACCAATAATACAATTTTATAAATTATGTGATGCTTTTCAAGAGCACCAATTTTGTACTCACAGCTTTATGGCATGTACAAAGATACTTCCACCAGATCCACCTCCCCCTTTTTGTCCTCCACCCCCACCTTGTGCAGTTATAGATCCATTTAAATATAGAATATCCTTGACAAGAAGCTTAACACGTCCTCCGCCATTCCCACCAAATGGCATTTCAGCAGATGTGCCACCACCCTTACTCCCATAACTCCAAGGTTCAGACAAAGATGACCAAGCATAAACATCACCACCCCAGAATTTTGTCACGTTATTTTTCAAGCAGGAAGCACCTCGGCCACCATGCCCTCCACCAGCACCATCATAGCCAACTGGTGTACCACTAGTTTGAGAAGGTGGTGGTCCACCCAAGGACGTAGTGTTAATCGAAGAATTGCTTTCAAGGGTCAGATTTGCAGCAGAAAATATTATGGAACCAGCACTAATAGTTGCATGTTGACCAACATTAACATTTCCGGACATGTTAAAAACAATAATGCAGCCTTGAATAGGACACTCAATCGAAACATGTGGGAGAATCTCTAGGTTTCCGGTACCATAGATGTAAAGATCGGAATTCAACTGAAAATTTGAGTTTAGCAAGCAGGTGGTATTAAATGAGCCAACACCTTCCAGATCCTCACAAGATACTGAATTATTAGGCTGGGATGAAAAGCTTGATCTTTTGACATGTTTATAGATGCTGGTTTCAGAACCATTACGTAAAGCTGAACCAAAATCACTCGACCAGTCTTCTGTCCCAGATCCTCTGCCTCTGTGCTGCCCTGAGCCAAGACTAAGCCCAGATACAAAAGGATGCCCCAACAGAATGCCCCAATAAAGGTAACCATGCATTAGCATAAGATGCATCATCCCTCAAGACAAGTAATAATAAGATTTTCAGTCAGACTCTCATAAAACTTCACATAAATTATGGGTTCCAACTCAATATCAACAGGTAGTACGTCGTACACTTATCAGAAAAATATCAAGTTGCTTCAAACCATCTTCAGCATTCATGCAATCCTAATAGCCTGATGTTCCAGACCCTGAATAATACCATCAACAAGAAATAACTTGGCAAATGAGAATATGAACAAGCAGGAACTTAAATGTAAAAAATCTCACAATGTGGGAATCTAGAGAATGTAAGTTGCAACCAGAACAAAAATGAGCTTGTGAATCAAGTTTTAAGGTCCACAGTTGGCAATCAATGGGGAAATGAACTTTTGAGAAGATTATAAGAATAAAGAAGATCAGTGACAAGTGCAGCTAACATGTAACATGTTGAACAAAATGATACACAAATCAAGGAACAACTAAACAACAATGGTGCTATACTTAAAAAAAAAAAAATGAAAGATCTCCTAAGAACATGGTAGCACTGCAGTAAAGAGGCAACTTCCTTTTTTTGGATATTTTTTATAATTAATAATTCTTTATTAATAAGAGCTAATGCACAACTCAAGTACATGGGAAGAATACAAAAGAAATGCTAGATAGAGGCTAAAGATACAAGAAAATAACGTAGAATTGGGCCATTAAGATCTATGAAGGAGTCCAAGATAGAAGAGAATGGATTAAAAAAAAAAAAAAATTGAGCCCCTCCACCGTTCTTTGATGGTTCTCAAAGATTCTATCATTCCTTTCATTTCAAATGCACCCAACGAGGCAAGTAGGAACCATCCTCAACACATCCACGATTTGCAGGTTGCCCCCTAATCCCCTCTGTGCATAAAATTGATCCACAACTCTACTGGGCATGACCCAAGCCAAACCAAATCCAGAACTTTTTTGGAATATTAGGAACACCATCCATTCCTTAGACAAAACAAAGGAGGCTTCTTTGTAGAAGTATATGTGAATATAGAAAGTAAAGAGGAAAAGGTGAGAAGAAGTAACTTTTCAGTACCATGATGCAAGTAACAGCTAGTACTTCAAGACTCAGTTCAGTCACTAGTTAGGTAAATATGAAATGGAAATAATAAACATTGTAGGGAAGTTTAGAGGCACTAGCAATTTTATTTTTGCGTGCCTAGCAGTTATACATCCAATTTGGACTAACTTAGACAATGCCTCATACTGCAAGCACTATCCAAACTAGTCTATGGACATGAGTGAAACTACAGTGCACTTGTCATCTTTAGCCCTGTCTCAAGACTTTCGCCACAATGCTATAAGTTACCAGTGTGGTATCTCACCCTTTACAGGCATGTTTCAACAAAACTAGTACACAAAGGACCTGAGAAGTACTAGTACTAGATGCAATGATTGCAAAGCTGCATTGAAAAATTCTAGATCAACTAAAAGGCACATAGAGTTTACATTACACCTGTCTTAACCCACAGTAAGCTAATCAAGCTTACATCAAACATCCACAGCGGCCTCATTTTTACTCCATATTATAAAACGTTTTGCCGAGTGATTTTAATTAAGGAAAACTTCACGATGAAATTTCCAAGCACAACTAAACGAATTAAATTGAAAGCATTTCCTTTACTCTTCAGTCATCTCTTACAAGAATCAACCCAATTCAATATGCAAAACAATATTTCAAATGATCATTTATTGATACAAGTTCCCGTTTCATGGACCACACATTACTCATTTGAAGAGACAGAGAAAGAACATTCACCAGAGGAGAAGAAAATTATGTGTAACCATATCAAAAATTAGTCAATCAGTCATGCAAATGCCACTGCCGATCTTTTTAAAAGCACACATTTGCGTGCGCGCGCTCGTATGCCCTCAGTTAAAAAGCTCCTCACCGAAAGCTGACATCGAAGTTCAACAACAAAATTTGCTAGAGAGAAAATCACATTTCAGCCACGGAATTAGGATGAAAAAACACCAAAATCTTGAGCAATTTACAAATGACACAGCTTCCAGCGCAAAAGCTCAAATGAAATACTCGGACAGGGAGTTCGAGAACTTTACCGTTTGGCTGGCGAGAAAGCGAAGGAGTAGGGGAAACCCAAAAAAAAAA